>LR749488.1:5846718-5901718 GCA_902729485.2 Mus minutoides
TGTATCCTGAAGCCTTCCCTGTGTGCCTATAAGTAGAAAAATAATAGAAACAGAAAAATTCACTAAGAAAGCAACAGCATAAAAAAAAAATCAGGGCTTGCTGGGATGGGGTGGTGTGACGGAAGGAAGATGATAATTTATGACTCTTCTGGTATCAATGTAAAGGATTTACCCATGCCCCACTTCCCACCCCCACCCCCGAGCTCCATGGTGCTCAGCATCAGATGATGATAATGTACCTGGAAGGAAGAGGCAGCCTATGCCCAGGCAGGCAGCATCAGACAGGGCGCCTTGCCATCTGGCCCACCTGCTGCATGCATGAGTCCATCTGGTGACTGCAATAGCTCATTGTAGGCCTCTTCTGAGGAACACTGGGGCTGAAAAGCAGGCAGTGTGAATTATTTAAGTAGCTGGTATAATAAATAGTGGGGAAGGGGAGAAGAATAACAGGGAAAGAAAACTGAGTGGAGCTGCTCCTTCCCTGCTTTGTTTGTAGTTCTGGAATGTTCTGATCCAGTGAGAACATCCATTTGCATGTAGATTTGGTTGTGTAGATCACTGTATAGATTACAAAAGGAGGAGATTTATCTAGGTTTAGATAAAACTCTGACTGCTTTGCACTTAAGATAGAGAATCTTAAAGAGTTCAGCAGCAGTAGAGCTGATAACGGGGAGTGTATTTCAGGCATCCATTCACAGAGGCAAAGCTACTGTTTGTCCTTTTAGGAACAGATGGGTCTTGTTGGGGTGGGGGATGGGGACACGAGCTTGACTTTTTTATTATAATTTATAGAATTTGAATCTTTTTCCTGCTAGGTTCAAAAACTGAGAAGAATTGTGTTAATTTGATTTATGTGAGTGGCCAATTGAAACTGTTTTATTTAGGTACAGTTCCTTTCGCTGATTGGATAGGTACATTAAAAGTTCTTATTAATAGGTGCTGAGTAGGGAGTAAAAGTCACCAGACAGAAATATATTCATAAGTCTTGAGTTCTGTGTCTAGATCAAACAGATGGGTGTGCACAGTAATTCTAAACACTGTGATTAATGCAGAAAAGAAATACTGAAATTCTGAGCCAGCCTCCATGAGTTACTTACATTCACGCAGAATACAGAAGCAAGGACGCCCAAGCAAAGCAGGATTTAAAGACTTAATGGGTATCATTGTACAAGTAACAAAGTCATTTTCTGAGGTCATGAACCCCATAGAGCCTAGGAGGAAGTGGTTTGTACAGAATGGATGTAAGTTATACTTGAGAGGTAAGAGGTGTGTCTGGGATTGTAGTGTCCAGAATCTACTCCTGTGGTCTTTCCTCAGAGTGAGACCATGACATTGTTGAGAGCGAGAGTGGAGACTTTGTAATTACATTAACATCTTTTTTCCTGCTCGTATTTTGACATTATTGAACAGGTAATACTGATGAAGCATGCTCTTTGTAGTGTCTAGCCTATTCATTTTTTAGTCGATACACCTGTAATAAATCCATGAGAAAGTAACAGTCTTGTTAGTGTCTCCCCCACACATACATGCTCAGCAAGGCATGAACATGGGAGAGCAGGGGATACGTTAACAAGCCCATGTTCTAGAACAGACACCATCGTATCTCATTCTCTATTCAGCAGCAAAGTGAACTTACTTGAGCTTCTTCTACCCAGGAAGCCCCAAGTTATTATCTGAACGTAAGCAATGTTTCTATCTCCAGCCAAATAGGCACAGAAATAAATAGCATAGTTAATTCTAAAAGTAACCAGGGGCCTCCTTCATTTTCAAAAGGTGTTTTATGGTGTCTGATTTACAGCCATCTCTTTCGAAAATATGTTCAGGACTTCCTCTTCCCATCCATCTTTGAAGCTCCAAGTAAAACACTTGTCTTAGGCCAAGTAACTCTGAAAATTCAGGTAGTTCAGGCTTTCTGAGTCATCAACAACCTAGGCCACTCAGGCCTCACCCTCCCTGCTCTGATGGCCCAGATAACTGTTTGCCCATCTTTTGTGTTCTGCCTCTGTGTAAAGAAATCCCTTCCCTCTCCACATTCCCATCTCCCTAGAATTCATAATAGGAACCTCTGACTGTCCTGATCTTATCTTTTCCTGGGACACTTTTTCTTGCTGAGATGCTGGAGAAGTAAATGTCCTGGTAGGCAGAGGGCAGAGCTGACTGACTGGGCTTGGTTCAGTGTCCGGACCATGTCAGTGGTTGTAGACCTTGAAGGGGGTTAGCTCAGTGCTCCATGACAGCTTCAGGGAGCATCAAAAATGGTTCCAAGCTCCTCACACACACATGACAGCTTCAGGGAGCATCACAAATGGTTCCAAGCTCCTCACACACACATGACAGCTTCAGGGAGCATCACAAATGGTTCCAAGCTCCTCACACACACATGACAGCTTCAGGGAGCATCACAAATGGTTCCAAGCTCCTCACACACACACAAGGTTGGTTCTTAAGCTGTTGCTCCTATAAGAACACCTGGGCCTACTCCCGTTCCTTTAATTGCCTTCATTGAGGCTTGCTGTACTGCCTTAAAGGTTTTACACTTTTTAATTGAAGACTCCTGTTCTCTTCAATGTGTGACTCAAGGGTGCTAAGTGGGTAGGGCCGGGTCGTTGATGGGGTGCTTTTACCCGGTCAGGCTTGCTTGTGTTGGTGGTGCCTTGGAAATGTCATACTCCTTGCTGTCTTAAGATCACCTGGGGCCCATGCATTCCAATGGGGGGAGTCTAACGTGCACGCATGCCCATGGAATACCACGTGGAACTTCACCAGGGAGCAGCACCCTCAGCCCAATCTGCTCCCCGTGAGCTCCTCCTCCAGCATTTTGCAGTTTTTCTCTCTTTGATTCTAATAGGAGTCCAGAACCTAATCTGGTGGCGGCGGATTTCATTTTCGTTGATTGTACTGTTTGTGGGGGGTGTTATATAGAAGCATGAACATCATTTTTTTAGAGAAAGCCATGCACCCAAATATTTGCTAGGAATTCTAAAAGTAAAAATATTATCATTTCTCAAGGAGACACCCAGCAGGTTATTAATTAGTGTTGTGACTTACTTTTGCAGAATGCTGACTTTGTAATTATGGAGTAAATTGGTAAGTCTTTTTGATATTATGAAATCTAAAATAAAAGGAAATGAATGCTAATAAAAGACTCTGTGTAACACACCATAAATCTCCAAAGTAAACCTCCCTGTAGTGGTTCCTTCTAGAACCTGCCATTGACAGTTCAGTTAGATCCGCTGCACTTATGGCGAGCTAGCCGCTTTGAATATGGGTTCTCCTAGCAGTTACAGTGTTATTAATTATGTGGCAAGAAGCAAACAGCAACTGTGGTGGTGCTTAATAGCTCTCCATAAAGAACTTCATTACCCCATTCACAGGGATGAAGAGGGGTGTTGTGATGAATCGCAGGAATTTTTATGGCTGTGTAAGTGGGGAGGTGAGGTGACCATGTAGGGTTTCCCAAAAGCAGGGACAATAAACGGAATGGCATTACTTAAGTAATAAAGACAATATGTCATGATCACCTTTTGCTTGGGGATGTCCTGACTGCACACGCACAACTTCATGTCCCTTTATTGTCTTAAAACATTGATAATGTTAATTTCTGATAAGAAGGGGGCCAGACCACAAGGAGAAAGAACGGCAGGCTGCACAGAGGGATGGAGCAGCCAAGGAACCTACTGCCTTTGCTTTGTCCCTATTTCCCAGGAAGCTCTTCTGGGTGTCCCTGAACATGTTTGGGGCATCATTTTTAAGAGTGATGTACTTTATTTGGGGACCAAGGTTGGATGCTACATGCTGTGAGCTCAAGAGTCGAGAAATTGATGCCTCCTCCTAAAGGATGTTAAGCAAAAGGAGCCCAGCAAAACTGTGCACTCCACAAATATTCCCCCCTCCCCCACCAATTGGCTCTTAATAACGGGGTTGTTAGTAGCACCAGGAGGGGGGAGTACAAACTGAGATTTCACTTCTCGAAGCCAAATTAGCTTCTTACCTCAACCGACAAATTCTGCAGCCCAGATGAGTCATGAGAAGGATTAGTCAGGGAAGCTTGAATTGAACCTATTTCTCTCTCGTGCCTGCGTTTGCCCTTATCAGTCCCCCTCTACTTATAATTGCCAGCTCTACTTTCCGAAATTAGCAGAGGAGAAAGCAAGGCAAAGTCAGAAACCTAGCTGCTGGCTGGTCCCTTACCTGCCTGGAAAGTTGGGGTAAGAGCCTGGCTGTGGAAGCCTCAGAGTTCATTATGGCCACAGAGGGAACTGTAGAAGCAAAAGGAGCCTTCCCTGTTTTGTATGTGTGCTTTGCCTGCCTGGAGTGCAGTGCCTGTTGGAGGTCAGAAGAGGGCTTCAGAGCTCCCGGAACTGGAGTTACAGATGCTTGTGAGCCATCTTGCGGGTGGGTGGTGGGAACCAAAACAAAGTCTTGTAGAAGAACCATGAGTTCCCCACTTCTCCTGCCCTGAGTCTGCCTCTAGTAAGGGAACAAAAAGGACAAAGTCTAGCAGATCACCCCAAGGTTACAGTATGTCCCCCCTTTTCACCAGTCAGGTAAACAGTTGCATGACCATGATGCTGGAGTATTTTGTGGATTATGACCAACACCAGCTCAGATTTTCACCATGTAGAAATGATGATGTGTGTGTGAGCATGCCTGTGGGTGTGAGCATGTCTGTGTGTGTGAGGATGCCTGCATGAGTATGCCTGTGGGTGTGAGCATGTCTGTGAGTATAAGCATGTCTGTGGGTGTGAGCATGTCTGTGGGTGTGAGCATGCCTGTGTGTGTGAGCATGCTTGTGGGTGTGGGCATGCCTGTGAGTGTGAGCATGCCTGTGGGTGTGAGCATGTCTGTGAGTGTGAGCATGCCTGTGGGTATGAGCATGCCTGTGAGTGTGAGCATGCCTGTGGGTATGAGCATGCCTGTGGGATGTGAGCATGTCTGTAGTTGTGAGCAAGCCTGTGTGTGTGTGTGAGCATGTCTGTGGATGCAAGCATGCCCATGAGGCCGCCTCCTACTCTTTTCAGGCAGTTTCCTGCAGGAAAGATCTTTACCAACTGACTGAGCTGATTTTACCCTCCCATGGAGATATTTTATTTATCCGATGAAATGCTTAGAACGTGATTAATTTGTCAGGGGAACATCTTGTTACTGTGAATTTGCTGAGTGTGAAAGAAAATTGCAGTCACATGGATCTTGAAAATCTGAAGTAGCTAGAATCTTCTTTTAGTTTAAAGTGACTCTGATTTTCTTTAAGACAACAACTTTGCCAGACTTTGGGCCTGAGAGTTCAGTCAAGTTGTGCACAAAGGGGTACATAGAGTGGGGGGTGGGGCACCAAAAACTAGGAGAGGGCATTGGGGATGTGGCTTAGTTGGCATAGTGATTGTCTAGCATGCAGGAAGCCTGGCTTCAGTCACACAAGCTATCTGTGGTAGCACATTCTTGTCATCCCAGTAGTGAGAGGATAGAAGAAGGAGGAACAGATCTTCAAAGACATCCTTTGCTAGTTAGTCGGGGACCAACCTGAGCTACACAAATTCTGGTCATAACATCATCATCAGCAACAACAACATCAACAACAACAACACCAGGAGAACATCTAATAGCAGTAAATGATGCAGAAGTTACAGGCGCCTCAATCTCTCCCAGAAGGGGATGTCGATGCAACTATTAGATTTCAGCCCTGACTGGTCCACAGAGTGGACTTACGTTGTCCATGGGCCACATACCTTTTCTGAAGGAAGTGAGACATGGGGAGGCACCTGGACCTCAGAGCAGGACAACCATAGCAAGGACATCATCTCTCAAGTGGGCCAGGAGAGTCCTTCTCTTTGTGTCTGCACAATGAGTATTAGTTGGCAGGTAACCATGACATAGGCCCCCATGGCTCTGACATTTAAGCCAGAGGTAATTTGTAAATGATTTTGTAGACGAAGATTTCTCAGCCTTTGTTGCGTTTCAGGCTTGGGCTTTGCAGACCGGGGGGTGGGGGATGGGTGCAGAGAGTCCCCCTGGCTCCATTCATTCCCTTGAGTGTAACAAGTGGCAATTGCTGAGGAAGATGGCTCTTTATTCATGTGTGTTCCCTCAGCCTACTGTCCATTTGTCCATTGGAATGAGCCACTCATCATCCGTTCAGGTTTCCCTCTTATAGCATCAAGAGTTATGAAAGGAAAAATTCCATTTTTCCCTGGCTCTCTGTGACAGGCAGACTGAAGACTATGGTCATTGGGATTAAACACATATCCATCACCCCCAGCTGGCAGCTTATTATGATCCCCGCTTTGAATATATGAATTCCATAGACCGCGTATTTGAAGTCTAGCAATGCCAAGTTTTTAGATAAATAATTATCCCTTTGATGATGTACAGCACTTGGTTGCCATATTTTCTCATTTTTACTGCATTCATGCCCTTATCCTCCATAACATAAATCCTTCGCCTTCATATTTAGTAAAACTACGAGGGCAACAACCCCCTGTACTCGTTACAGCCAACCAATCATGCGACATCATTCACAGTCACTATTTGTTTTCTTGGGTAGATTTTTCAATAGATGGTCTGGTTTCAATTTGACCACATAGTTGACACAGGGGTGCAGGGTAGACAAAGTGAAGACCTCATATCTGTGCCAGCTATAACCTTGACATGCCCCCAGCAGCTTTGTGAGACTGTAGGAAACGGAAAGGTGGGTGAATGAATAAGGTATTATCTGTGACTGCTCGTCTGTCGGCTCAGTTTTGAAGGCAGGGGATCAATATGTATGTGTAGAAAAGGGCAGATAGGAGATTTTGGGTATCTTGCTGGGCCTCAGTTTCCTGAGTCACAGACCACTCATAGAAAACTTTCGGAGGTGGCAAAGATGCTTCCAGTCCTGTGCCCATTTTGTTCTTTGATGCCCTAAGTCTATTCCTTACTCTCTATCCTTGATTCTTACCTACAGCTCACACCTGCATCCAGGGGCTTCACTTCAGTATGTTTGGTGGCTGCATCCAGCCACAAGACTTGGTGACAAGTATAGAGTTTGCCTGTAGGACTGTGTGCTCCAGGAGACTTGAAAGCTTGGGTATCTGCCTCATTAGCTACCAGAGAGCGACGGTGGATAGATTCTTCCAACAATGTACATGCTAATGGTATTAGAGCAGATGGACCATGGGCACAAAGAACCATGGTACTCTGGAGTGTGACCTCATTGCCTCCAAGGTAGGAACTCTGATGCTTAGCCCTATGCATTGTGGGGCTTTACAGCAGAGATTCTGATGGGACTTTCTTGGGGTGATGTGTCAGGAGCAGAAATCACCTTTTTGGCCAGGTAATGGCGGCTCTCATGCTCTCCGCCTTGCTGTGTTTTCTGTGTGGTTATTAGTGGCTGGGAATATGGAATGCATTTGATTAGTTTAGAAGTTGTTGCCAGCTACTTATATTGTCCCCAGATTTCTGCCAGGTTTTAGCCACATAGACTCAGATGCAGAGCTCAATTCCAACAGAGAGCTTGAAGCACAGCTCAGTCGTCTTGCTTAACTTCACATAACAGTAGTGCTCGAGGGTGGATGACTTGGCTTTTCCTAAAACATGCCAGGCTTTCCTTTGGGAAGAACAGACTTTGTTTTCTTTCCCCTCAGAGCTTAGCACCATGTATGCCACAGACAGGGTAGGGAAACCGTGAAAGTGACTGAATCAAAGCCTGCTATAGTGTCCTGCAGAACACCTTAATGTTGGCCTCAAAGAGGTGAAGGGACTCTCACAGGAGCTGCGAACTTATGCCAGCAAATGACCAATGAAACTCAGCATGCACCACTGAAGTCTTTGCATACACAAATCATAAGAAATCCCAATATTCCAGGTACTTATAATGACTGTCCAAGATAAGTTCCAATTTATATTTCAAAGCTAGACACAGATTTAGCCAGGTATGTTGGTGCACACCTTTAATCTCAAGCAGTGAGAGACTGAGCAGGAGGGTCTCTGTGAGTTCAAGGCCAGCCTGGTCTACACAGCCAGCTGGGGACATATAGCAAGACCTTGTCTCAAAACAAACAAGCAAACAAGGCACATAGTCATTTTAAGATTTGATTATTCTAAAAGTTAAAAATAAAATATTTTATCCTATGTACTTATGATACTTTAGCATTACATGATTCCTTAAACTCTTTGGGAGCTTTTAGTTTTTATTTTCTTTTGTTTTCTCAGATTTCTGTGCATCAAATATACTGGGTGTCTGTACTTCTATTTGAATTTTCAGGTAACAGGCACCCTTGGTAACAGGTGGAAAGCACACTAATGATCATGCAAAGTGGGAAGTCCTTCCTCAGGAAAAGCAACAATTCCAGAACCATTTCATTTTATTTCTTATTCAATTATTATGTGTGCCTGTGCATGCATGGGCATGTGTGTACATACCACCACATGTCAAGCCCACACAAGAAGAAGGTCTTTCTACCATGTGAGTTGAGCCCAGGTTATCAGTTAGGTGGGAGACGACTTCACCTGCTGAGCATTCGAACTGACCCTAGCTGCAGTTGTCCGAGCAATAAAATAATTCCATTTTTCACTGGAAGACTCCAGTTTCACACCAACTAAACAGTTCTTGCGATTTAGCCTTCTATTTTGTAATGCAATTATCTGTAGTATTTTCTCAGTCACTTGGTAATTCTGACATTTCTACACTAGTATTGTTTGTTCTTGAGCCTTAAGAACTAAAATACTGTTATTTTGTCTTATTTTGGTCACTTTTGTTGTTATGAGTTCAAATAGTCACCATAGAAATAGCATAACATTCGCTGTGATGTACACATTTGGTAGAAAATCAAACTTTTGGATGACAAAATAATTAGAGCATTAAGCCTTACGATCTGATCAGAATGGACATGCTAGGCTGGCTGCCTTAAAAAAATTGAGATTAGACATCTCTGGTGTGGCTTGTTGTTGTTCGGAGTAAAAAGTTTAAGCTTAGAAGACCCAAGTTCCTTCTCCCTGTACCCAGCCCTGCTTCCTTGTACGGAAAGTGGAAATGAAGATTTGCACCAGGGCCATGGCTCTCCAGCGCAGACTGCCATGTCTTTCTCCACCTCACAGGAAACGGAGGTCTGCGTCCCGACCCTCTCCTTGGGACGTAAGGAATCATATGGATAGTGCTTGAGAACACTGTCTTTTGTCATTGTCCTTTTGGTATTGTGGTTTGTTTGAGGCAGGGTCTCACTCTGTAATTCATGCTGTCTTGGAACTCACTGTACAGCACGGCCAGGGCTGAATCCTTGTCAGTTCTCCTGCCTCCATTTCAGGCTTCTAGATTCTGGGATTACGGTTGTAAGGCACCAAACTCAGCCAACAAGCTCAGCAAAGTCTCTGAAAGGGGGTCAGAGGAGGGCCTTCTGGATCCCTCTGTGCTGTGGTTTTATTGCCTGGCTTCCTGCTGTCTGCAGTCAATGTATTGGTATTTATTAGAATGTCCTAGACAGATGTAAATCAGATGTTGACTCTCATATGATCAGTGACGACAGTAGTGGAAAATGATGTTCTCAGCTGAGGTGACACCTTATGGCCTTGCCTTTATGCTCTAACAAATGTGTAGTAAGTGACAAATTTACTAATTAGCTCACAACAGCCCAACATAGCAAAAGTATACTGGGGTCCATGTGAGATAGGATACAGCTCATGCCTCCAATAAAAACTTTAATTACAGCCATTAAGTGATTTTTTAAATAAGTTAGTTAGTTAGTGGTTTTAGATTTGGATTATTATGACCACCCGGTGTGCTTCCTTCTACCCAGTTTCTCTCACAGACACTGACTGATCTTGCATAGCTATGCTACAACATGATAATGAAGCTAAGCAAAGACAGGAAGATCACAAGTTCAGGGACTGCCTGGGCTACAGTGAGTTCAGGGACAGATAAGGGAAGAAGTTTAAAATGGAAACAACAGAAGTGATGGTGCCCCCTTCAATCCCAGCACTTGAGGGGGAGGCAGAGGCAGACAATCTCTCTGAAGCATGAGGCAGCCTAGTCTAAATAGAGTTTCAGGCTTGCCAGGGATACAGGTGAGACTTTATTTATAAATACAATAAAATAAAATAAAATGAAATGAAAATAGAAAGGAGAAAAAGAAAGGAAGGAAGAGAGAAAGAGAAAGAAGAAGAGAGGGAAGAAGGGAGGGAGGAGGGAAGGAAGAGAAAAGAAGTTCCAGGCTTGCTAGGGCTACGAGTAAGACTCTGGAGCGAGGGGAGGTGTGGGGGAGAAGAAAGAAAGAAAGAAAGAAAGAAAGAAAGAAAGAAAGAAAGAAAGAAGAGAAAGAAGAGAAAGGAAGAAAGAACAAACAAACAGGAAGAAAGGAAAGAAGGAAGGAAGGAAGAAAAGAAAGACAGAGAGAGAAGAAAAGCGAAGCGAAGCGAAGCGAAGCGAAGAGAAGAGAAGAGAAGAGAAGAGAAGAGAAGAGAAGAGAAGAGAAGAGAAGAGAGAAGAGAAGAAAGGAGTAGACTGAAGAGGAGTTCACTGGCACAGCCCTTGCTTGGCATGTGGCGGTCCTGAGGCCCCATCACCCACTAACAAAACATAATAAAACCTCCCTGCAGGAATGCCACATGCCTTCTGGAAAGATAGATTCACAGCCATTTATTTCTCTGCATGTTTCTAGTTCTGTGTCTACTTTTATGTATGTATGCAAGGAGCCTTTACACACAGGCACCATAAAGAACGGCTCCATCATGGGACGTTTGACTTGTTTGTAGACTGCTTGAATAAACATATAATAGTTTAAAAACCTTTCAAAGAGATTTCAACCTGATTGACTACTGAATATTACTTGTGGGTCACTGGAAGGTCACCCTTCCCTGCCACGATGACCCCCACTGTGGATGTGAAGTGGCGTACAGGAGTTGCTCTGTTGGGCCAGGGCTCATGGCCTCTGTGGTCTCTGTTTGTCAGTGTTTTTACCTCAGCTTGCCTCAGGTGCATCTCAGGGTTGACCTGTCAGAATGGCTACACAGTTGGGGTTCCATGTGCTGTGAGATCAGAAGACCTTCTATGTTTTCTTCTGTCACATTATAGGTCTAAAATGTGATTGTAGTGGACATGGTACTCTCTGTCCCTCCTGCCTTTTCTCAGCTCACCAGGCTCATTCCAAATCCCTTCTGAGTATCCTCGATGGCCCCTCCTCCCTCCCTCAGAGCCCACTAACAGGTCAGCCTCCCTTCCTAAAGTACTTGCTCTAGTCTTTTCCTCCTTGAGAGCCACAGGATTCAACATTGTGTCTACAAAGGACACTCATTTACTCTTCCCACAGTGTGTGATACATGTTCCATTTTACAGATTTGTCCTGTAAATGGCATGGCAGAACCATGTAGGGTAAAGAACTGTGTTGGTGAACACCAAACCAGACCTTCTGATTAGAAATTTTGGCAGTGAAGTACAGTTTTGGCCAATATGGTAACCTCTTAACTAGCTGCCTATCTAGGAGATATAAAAACGGCATTTCCTGTGCTTAGTGTTTTATCTCATAGATTCCTGAGAGTCTTATGCTGTCTCACATTCTGTGAAAAACACTCTAATTTAGGTTGAACTCTAGCTTTATGGGTTTATCAATGCATTTGTTTGCAACTCAGGAATAGATTGAAACTAAAAAGAAAAACGGTATTAAATGGACAGTTGTTCTTCTTAAGTAGATGTGTAGATATAGGGATAGTATGTATGAGAAAAACTAGAGTTTGGGGTATATATGTTGTATGTGGTATGTGAATGTATACTTATATATGTTCAAATGTATGTGCAGGAACATGTGGGTGCATGTAGGCCAGAGGTTGACATGGGTGTCTTCCTTGATTACATATTGAAGCAGTGTATCTCACTTCAACCCAGAGCTGGACAATGTGCTCAATATTACTGGCATTTATGTGGGAACCGGGAATTTGAACTCTGGTCATCATGCTTGCCTGGCAAGAGCTTTACCTATGTAGCCTCTATGTTTGTCCATGTTAAAGCCAAGATCCCTACTGGGTGACAGGCACCCAGAGAGCTCAGAAGAAGGGGAGAAAGAAAATGGGGAGAGGGAGAGGAAAAGGAAGGGAGGAAGGGGGACAACAAAAGAGAAAGAGGGAGGGAGAGAGGGAGGGAGGGAGGGAGGGAGGGAGGGACAATGTTGAGAGGGACAGGCCCCTTCTCCTGCCTGCAGGGACACACAGGCGCTGCCACCTGAGACACCTCTGGCAGAATAAGGACAGAATTCTTATAAAATTTGTTTATGTTACAATGTAAATAGTCTTTTAGATGTATTTGTAAAACTAGACACTCTTTCAAAATGAGTCATTTTACCCACTCATGCTTTATGAAGATACTCTTTAAAATATATAGTCATTTTCCTTTATTCCCTCAGCCCTCTCTCTCTCTCCCTTCCTCCCTCCCTTCTTCCTTCTTCCCTCCCTCCTTCCTTTCCTCTCCCTCTCCCTTTTTTCTCTCTCCCCTTCTCCCTAGCTCTTTCATCCTACAAACTAAGCAAGCCCTATTCCCGCTGACCCGGAACCCCAACTTTAATTTTACTTTTTAGTTTTCAGAGAAGGTCTAAGTTGCCCAGGCTGGACTTGAACTCACTCTGTAGCATGGGCTACCCTTGAAGATTGTAGCCCATCCTCCTGCTTCAGCGTGTTGAATAGATGTGATTCAGGCCTGTGACACCAGACTGGATTCTGTTCTTATTTCTACTTCCCATGTCCCAAATCTAAGAACTGGCACAGAAATGGGCCTGCTGGTGGACACCTATAATCTCTTCACCCAGGAAGCTGAGGCAGGAGGATTGTGAGTTTGATTCCAGCCTAGGCTATAAAGTGAAACCTTGTCTCAAAAGTAAATAAGGCAAAAAGACTTGTTCCAGGTCATAGGAACTGATGGAAACTTGCAGTCCTTCAAAGTCATTACACTTAACTCATTGTTTAAACCTTTGCTTAGATAGCCTGTATGACAATAAACTTAGATACAGAAAAACATGTAATTGTACAATGGCAAATGTGACTTAGGTCACACCCAGCTAACCTCCATCTTGCTGTATTCAGCACATCCACCCCCAGCTGCAGGACACAGCAGACTGTCAGGATGCAGAGTTTCTGGTTCTATAGCACTGCCCAGACCCAAAGGTCGGCAGCACAGCTCCATGCCTCTGCTTCTTTAGCCAGTTTTGCTTTGAAGATCAAGTATGCCCTTTGAGCCCAGTTCCTGTCTTATGTTGTTGACCAGAATCCTCTAAGTGTGCATTTATATGTGTGCTAGCATGTGAACATATGTGAGAGTACATGCATATGCATATAAGTATGTACCTGTGTCTGTGTGTCTGTGTGTGTGTATATATATATATATATATATATATATATATATATGAACATGTATGTGTGTCATGTGTATATATAAATATGCATGTGTGTCTATGAGTGTGAGTAGGTACCTATATACACATATGAATATGTATGTATGTATGTATGTGTCTGTATGTACATGCATATATATGTATAAATGTAACACAGCTTGTTCCCCAGTCATGGGACTCTCTTTTCTGCAGTGGACTCTCATGACACACATTTGGTTATGGAATTTTATACTTCTTAGCAAATATTTGAGAGCACAGTTGTGATATGGTGTCCCCTTCACTTAAAAAGAATCTTCTTACCTCTTTTTTGAAGAGGTCATATGACTTATGCAATCATTTTTCGGTTTATCAACATACACATCTGCACTTGATGTTGTCTGTCCATAGATTTTTTTAGCACTTGCATGTGTGCAAAGAAGCTAAAATTTATTTTTGTAGTAGAACTACTAAAACCTTTGTAATATCAAAATTTCCATATTCCTTACTTAGAACAGCTGTCTTGTATAGCATCAGTTTACAATCATTAATCCTTTAAATTTATGATACCCAGTGATGTATTTTTAGTGATAAATCTCCCCCATATATATGCACAAATATGTGCATATGTGTGTATTTATGTGTATCTGTGATTTTTGTGTGTAAGCATTTTTTTCTGGTTTCACGTTAGTTTGTATTTTAGCATCTAAAAATATTTATCTTCATAATCTCTTGTAACTTAAAAATAAAGATCTTTATTGGTATGATCTATATAGCTCATTATATAACTGCAACCATAACATAAAAAAAAATTCCCCTCTGAAAGCACGCCTTTTACATCACAGATTAGGATTTTTAAAGTATTGGGATTTAAGGTAATAACAGATTGTGGGCAGCCTTTATTTAAAGCCTTCTCTACAGAAATGTATTTGTGAGTGGTAATCACACCAAGGATCAATATAAATGTTTTTAAAATCACATTCTTGGAGGATATTCATTGACACTCACGGTGATATGCCACATGGCACCGTTACTGTTCTAAAACACAAGGTTACAGACTGAACTAGTGTTTCTTCTGTTGCTAATAGAATTAGGTAGTGAGCCCAGTGACTAGAAGCATAATCAAAATCAGGCCCCATATTCAAAGCACACTTTCCCCTTCATTTTGTAATGCGCGCCCATGGGTCTTTATGTAGTATTGCCTTTAGAGATAACAAATTTTCACAGACTTAGGAAGCAATAAAATGCATTTAACACTAAATCTTTACTGAGCATAGTTTAATCTTTCTCTGATGCAGAAAGCACTTTATAATTTTATAGCTCGGCAGGCTCATTATTGTGTGCTGGTTATTATCCTGGTGAAGGGTCGGAGCCTTGGTGAATCACAAGCACTCGCTTAGAGCAGGCTAGAGAGAGGCCAGTGTGTGTCTGTGTATTTTATCTTAAGATATACACTTTTTCCCACTTCCATTTCTCCAAGGTTTTGATTTCTGCCCTTCAGTATTCTCCCTAAATATATACATCACCCTCTTGAAATTTCCTTAACAAAAATACAATTTCAGGCTTTCTCAATGTGAAGACCATGACGAAGTGATTTTATAGCCAGTTCTGAAAGTGACTAAACTTGACAACAGTTGTGTTTTATGACAACCTCTGCTTTCATGTCCCAGCCTGCTTTTATATCATCATTTTTCCACCCCAAATATGAACAATTTCATATCTCAGGATTGGCAGAAAACAAATCCCTTTCTCAGGAATACATCTTAATGGAAAAGAAGCACTTCCTGTAACTCACTGAGCCTTAACACCTTACTCTGTAATATTCAATTTCTCACTCACCAACAACAACCCAGAGCTTTGCTTCTTTTTCATGTTCATAAAGGTTGGGAAAGAATTAGTGTTATGGAAGTAAACCAGATTAAAGGGGACTGTGGATCAGATTTGGTAACAGATGGTGTTGTGGAAATTAAAGGTTCTTTGCGAACGGCCGTGGCAGCAGCTTGCTTCTGTTCCCCGGGTCTCTCTTCCGAGCACTTGATAGACGGGTATAAATCACGACAATCCTGTCTTGACAGCCAATTTCAAGAATTTGATCTGGTTAAAGACACGGCTTTCCTGCTCTGTGCGGAAACCTGCCTCAATTTTATTACCACACGGTACCTTTTTCTCTTTAGAAATCGGGCTCACCTGCCTCTTCTTAATGAAATTTTGCTTAATTACAGTTTTAGCTCTTTAGTGTTAATTACTTTTTCTTTCAATTCTGTATTTCCTAATGTCTCTGAGGGGATTTATTTTCTCTTTCCCCCATCCTTTTGATTCATACATGTTTTCATGGTTTTCCAACAATGTTATTCATTTTTAGAATTGTCAGAGTCATTCTTTGGGACTCTTTCCTTGAGAATTCTAAGGACCAAAAGCATTAATGAAAAATCAACTTTGCTTTTCTTTTTTAAAAAATTGTTTTTAATTTACTCAAGTGGACAGATTTCCCTATGACTGTTTTGTGGTCTCATTTAGGTAACCATCTTTCCACAACTTCCTACATCTCTCTCCCCATCTCCTGACTAAAATGTTTATTTTAAGGATGTTGGTGTGGCATAGTAAAGTTTCCCAATTAGAAACAAAATTAAAAATTTAAAGAAAGTTTTCGGAAGCAATACTTAAACATAGCAATATCTTAACAAAATAATAATAATGAATAAAACCAAGTGATTCGGGCTGCCTCCCCCATCAGGTAAAAGAAACTTACCAAGTCACAGACTTGGGTGCAGTGCCCATAACCAACCTCTTCCGAGTTGACCTGTGCTGACCCAGGAAATCAGAATTAAAATATGGTGTTCAGACATCGGACCTCTACATGGCTGGAAATAATAAACAAATTGTGTGGATCAGGTCTGCACAGACCACTGGAGGCTGCTGCACTCAAGAGACCAGTCCCAGGATTGCCTCTTGCAAATCCATGTGGTATTTGGTCTCTCTACCTATCCCAAAAAAGAAAACAGAAGAGAGGGGCCCAAACCACAGGCCAAAACAATCTTCAGAAATGAAGAGAGGATCTCTCTGAGGGGGCTGCCAGCAGTTGGTAGTGACAGTGCTTCCTACTGGCAGTCAAATCAAATGTAGTAACAACTCAAAGGCTCCCTGCTGCTCGCTGACAGCATGGCTTCACACACTGGGGCAAACAACCACTTAAACACTGATTGCAGGGAATTGCCCTTTCTGCCAGCGCCTCCCACCTTGGGAGGAATGAGCAAAGAAGAGAGTCATTTCTAGGGACACACCAAGAAGCTGGCTGCCCAGTCCACCTCAGATGGTCACTGCTCTTTCCTGGGCTTGCCAGGGAACTGGTCTTCCCTTAATGTCAGTGGTCCTCAATCCATGGGTGGTGACCTCTTTGGGTGATTGAACTGAGGGACACTTTCATGGGGATCTCATATCAGATATCCTGCATATCAGATACTTACATTATGACAGTAGCAAAATTACAGTTATGAAGTAGGAATGGAAATAACTGTATGTTTGGTGGTCAACCACTGCATGAAGAACTGTGTTAAAGGGTCACAGCATGTGATGGGACAAGTGTTTATGATGATTCTCTGTTAACACACAGGCACACACACACACACACACACACACACACACACAGGGTCTTAATGTCTCAGTGTTAGCTGTGTACATGTGCTTTTATGACAGTCCTTGCTCTCAGGGTCTACTTGGAGGTACTATTAGTGTGGTTTTAGTGGACTCAAATGCATTTTTTAAAAGTATTTATTTATTTATTTATTTAGTGAACATAAGTACACTGTTGATGTCTTCAGACACACCAGAATTGGCCACTGGGTCCCATTACAGATGGTTGTGAGCCACCATGTGGTTGCTGGGAATTGAACTCAGGACAGCCTGTGCTCTTACCTGCTGAGCCATCTCTCCAGCACCCCCAGTGCATTTTTTTTCTTTTTAAGAACTACATGAAATCTAGGGAAGCATACAGGTGACACTGGTCACTGTACAAGTGAGGAAACAGCATCCACATGGTAGGTACTGTGGTCATGGGTGACACAGACAAGTCTTCAGGTAGACCCACTCTCCCCTACTGACAAGTCCGGGCTCTAAACAGGCCTAGAGAATTCTGCTATAGACAGTTCTTTTTTTATTTTTATTTTTTAAATATCAGGTATTTTGAGTGAAAAATAAGATTTAGAAAGTCCTTTGCATGCTAGTGTTTGGCCCTTTGGATGTGACAGACAGCACAGAGTCCCTCTGATCTGAACCCTACTCTTTGATGGCTTCTCTTGGCCTGCCTGATGCAGAGTAAATCCCTTTTTGCAAAGCCCACCAGGCTGCAGAACAAATCTGTAGTCACATCCATGGCCTGGATTAAATAGAAGGTACAACACTGCTGCTTTGTGGGGCCTGCAAGTGGGGCCTGGGTGCTTCAGCTTCACGAAAGGCTCTTTGAAGCAGCTAGCTCAAGGAGATGCTTACATTCAGAGGCAGTCTCCAAATGAATAATTATCCTATCCCATCCCCCCTCCCCCACCCACCCCACCCCACCCCCACTGGGTTTCAGCTGGACCACACCTGATACCAACTTAGTCTGATAGCCCAGAGACCAGCTGCTCTTTTATCCAGATGTTGACTTGCAGACTAAGCGATCACCTTAAAAGTATAAATAGAGTCGAAGCCCTAGCAGATGTGTGATATGCATCTCTGGTTGTATTGCAACTTCCTGAATATAGGAGTTTTCATATGTGCTAAAGCAACCATATTTTTAAATAATTCCTTCTCCACATTCAGATGGCCTTACTGCTACAATTCGCCCTGGTTCTGAGTAGGTTTGTGCCCCCACCCCCATCTAAGTATATGTCCTGTCTCTCTGGAGGCAGCTGCTCTGTGGGAAACTGTCACTGCTTTAGAAAAACATTTTATTATTAAAAAAAGGGTGACTCCTGATAGAATTCTTCTTCCCTGATTCATTGTAGCCAAGAGAATAGGAAGGGACGTTCAGTTAGCAGAGCTTTCATTGACCTGGGTTTGATTTGTGAACTCCATCATCGGAGTGTGTGTGCAGAGCATCTATATTGAACTGTCATTTGTAAAGATCAGTGTACAGACTTCCTGTGAGTAGAAAGTCTGTCTGTTTCTTCTCCAGTGAGACTCACGAGAAGGTCTTCATTTAGCTGTCATTTCCCAGTTGTCTAGACTTCTCTGCCGTGTATTTCTTGACTGCTAGAAGACAGAATTGTCTAAACATGAGCAAACTTTATTGATCCATATTTCTGTTTGAAAAATCGGAGATTTGTAGAGGCAGTTGGCTCTTTCTTTCCTTGCTACAGAGGGAGTCTGCTCATGGCGTAGTAAATCTCTAAGACCGAGCAAACGTGATATTCAGTACATCATAAGCTTCATTCTGATGATTTACCTTACGTAGCTTTTCCATCTGAGAACTGTCATTTTTAGTGATAGTCCCCACCCAATGCCCAGGGCTGTTTCTCTCTACCCTAGGGCTAGTGACCCAGTTTACCCTGAGATACTTACTTGACAGTAGGCTACTCTATTCTAAAGCCATCCTGCTCCTTGGTCTTCCAGTTTCCTGGAGACTAATTTGTATAAAATAAGATTATTCTTCGAGATCAAATGATTGTTTTCCAGTGTATATCACACTTTGAGTTGAGTGTCTGATGAGACACTTTAAAAGGTCTTTAAGATGTACAGGTATCAAGTCTATGGGCAGCTTCAAGGACATAGTTAATTAACCTGCATTAAGAACAAATATACACACTTGTTAAAACACTTAATTTACCTCAATAGTATTGACTTCATGGCAGAATTTTGTTTAACCTCAATGTTATCCCCCCCTCACTGTTTCCAGGATGGGAATGTGATTCTACATAATAGTTAATAGCCATCATCAGTTAAGTATCATGTTAGTTATAAAGTAATGTCATAAGAATTGATTAGGAGTTGGCAGTGGGAGAGATACTTCCTTCAAAGCCAGAGTAGATGATTAGCTGGAGTTTTAAGTAGAATCGTGGTTCATATAAACTGTGTATTTTATGGACTTAAAGCTTACTCTGTATTACATGAGTGCCTATTATATTAAAGAAAATCTCAGAGAGTTAATTATGGGAAACTTCATGTGTGCCATTAGCTAGCATGACTCTGCATCTAAGAGTTCTATTGATTTGCTCTCTTGCTGTATCTAGAAGCTGTAAACAAGAGACACTCACCCCCAGGTTGAAACAGGTCCAAGAAAATAAGCTAAAGATAAATCAATCTACTAAGAACATGTGAATCAGATGAAAGCCTTAAACACAGAAACCATACATGACATACAACACAGGTGACATCACAGAACCTTTCCTGTTCCTCATTCGTGATGCTTACCAACCATGAAGCAGACTACATCACCCGGCAGTATGGAAGTAAGAGGGGTTCCCTACATCCAAAGCAAATAATGGTGGTGGTAAAGGTCTGCCATCCCAACATTAGGAAAACAGAAGCAATAGGATCAGGAGTTCAAGGCTAGCCTCAGCTACACAGAAAGTTCAAGGTCAGCATGGACTACATGAGACCTTGTCCTGAAAAATAAAATTGAAGGACTGGAGAGATGGCATAACCGGTAAGAGCACTTTCATCTCCCAGATGACAGACCATAGCCACGTGTTACTCCAATGCCTCGTCTGGCCTCTGTGAACCCCAAGCATGTGGCACACACATACATGCAGGCAAATCATGTATGCATTTAAAAAATGTAAAAGTTGATCCTGAAA
Source organism: Mus minutoides (assembly GCA_902729485.2). Lineage (NCBI taxonomy): Eukaryota > Metazoa > Chordata > Mammalia > Rodentia > Muridae > Mus > Mus minutoides. The sequence continues at coordinate 5,866,811 of LR749488.1, forward strand.
AACAAATGAATATATAAATAGCTGGTCTGGATGTCATGAAGGCTGATAGCAGTGGTGTTTGGCTCCATGGCATAGAAAATGGATGCTGGTGTTTCTACAGCGATGACTGCATAGTTACAGTGTGCTCATCTCTTGTGAGGTTATGTGGTCTTCTCATTGTATCTCCCTTGCCATCTCCCTGGCCCTTCAGGACTGAGAAGGAACACTCCCCCATCTTCCTTTGTTGTAGCTGTTGCAGCAATAACAGTCCCACAGTTCACTGGATGGGACTATGAATGCTGGAAGATGATCTGGGACTCAGGGATCACTAGGGCTTAAACCATGATTGCTGAATACTCAGTGTCAGGAGAGGGAATGAGACCATCGGATTTCAGGTTATGTTGTTCTGTTTGAAATTTAGAGTTCATGGGAAAAGCACCATTTAGACAAGAGGTGAAACCACCACTTCATGTCTTCTAGATTTCTCTTTCCCCATTTTGGGTGTGTTGGGAAGCTCCCTGCAGAGATGAGAAAGCTTTCTGATCACATAGGGCCCCAGCTTATTTTCTCCCTGGGGGAGCTGTGTCCTTAGCCCCAGGCTACATATCCAGGTCACTTTCTTGGGATGGGTTGAGTTAAAGAGTCTCCTGGACTAGATGCTACTCACTAGAGGCTACTCACCCAAGGAAGCTGCATCACTGAATGACTGATCCAATCATGCTATGAGAAATCTGCGCTGGTAAACGGGCCGCCCTTTTCACAATCAGACGCAGGTACATGCGTCTGTTGTCCGTGTGGTTTTGTCTTTGTGAGCACCTGGGTCAGGATTTTTGATTCTCCAGCAACAAACAGTGATCTTCTATCCAGTTAACCAGGCAGACCTGAAGATCTTTCCTATTAAAAGAAAAAGCCCCTTTCTCATTCTTCCCCAACTAAGCCAGTGTACCTTAATGCAATGATGGTATGTTAGACACAGCAGTTGTCAAAGCACCGTATTACCGTGAAGCCATAATGACACCCTGTCTCTCCAAAGTAGTCATGTTTTCTCAAATCACACGTTGCACCGTTGATTTCTGACATGACACTTCATGCGCCTGCTTCCCTTTCTTCAGAATCTCCATTCAATCAACAATAGCAGCTGGAGCCCCGTTTCCTGACTAAGTCATTCGCATCTTGCCACTTTACAAAGTGCAATTAGTTGGGGGGAGCTGGGTGGGGTCACATTGTAAAGTATTGCTTGAAGTTGTAACTCAAGCTGCCAGGGGAGCCAGGCTGGGGTCACTGGCGAGCCAGGCTGGGGTCACTGGCTAGGCAGCCTGTCACTGGAGGGACCCTCTTCTAAAAGCATTAAGAAAAAATAGCTATAGGCTACCAGGAGAGCTTGGTTCTTCTCTCAAACAAACGTGCTTCTATATTTCCTCTGGTGAGTTCAGAAGGTAGAAAAGCGACCAGACCCCTGGTTAACTTGTACATAGATAGGTGGTGATCCCACCCAGCCATGTCACCCCCCTTTCTGATAGTGATACCTTCCCATGACTCATTGGTAAACGTGCCCTGGTGTTGGTGTCTGTGTTCTCGTGCACACAAAATGGGAGAGATGTTTTTTTATTTTAAAACGTTTTGAATTTTAGTGATGGCAGATTCCTATTTAGAACCTCTAGGATAACTCAAAAAGAAGAAAAGTGGTAGAGTCTTCAGGTAACTTACACTGAAACGACATTTCAGGTAGCCTGTGAATCTGCCACTGGTGTGCATATAAGACAAGTGCACATCTGGTCTGGCTGTGGTAATCAAGATGAGGCAGGGGTACAGCTACACATTTCCTATGAGAAATATGAACCTTCTTATTAGTATTAGTATTAGTATTTTGCTTGGTTTTCCTTTTCTTGAGAAAACACCTGGGAAACATAGGATAGCTTGCAGCTCGTGTTCCCCAGCTTCAACTCTCAACAGCAGGAGTTACAGGCTTATGAACCTTTTAAAATTTGTCTTTTACTTTATTTTATTTTTTTCTTTCATGAGTAGGAAATATAATCAAATTTTGTGCAAAATTATCTTGGTAAATAAAGTATAGCTATCTTCCTGTTCCCTCAGTGCTAAGGACACTGAGATCTTCAGGAAATCATAGTCCCAGACCAGTCTGGGCTAGAGCACAAGATCCTGTTTCAAAACAAACAAACGAACAGACAAAAACCAAATACACAGAGCAAAAAAGTAGCAAAGGATTCAGGGACTCATGTTTGGGGCTAGGGAGGTGGATCAGGGTGTAAAGGTATTTGCAGCAAAAACCTCAATGACCTGAGTTTTCTCTCTAGAACCTGCACTGAATAATAAGCAAGCTGTCCCCAGACCTTACACACGTGTCATTACATGCACATGCGTACACGGGCAAACACACACACAAGCATATAACACACACACACACACACACACACACACACAGGCACATAAATGTAATAAGTTAAAACGTCATGGTAGAGGGCTGGAGAGATGGCTCAGCAGTTAAGCATGCTCTTGCAGAGGACTGGATGCAGTTCTCAACACCCACATGCTGGCTTACAACTGTCTGTAACTCTGGTTCCAGGGGATCTGATGCCTGCTCCTGGTTTCTGCAGGCACTCCAGGGAATCTAACACCTACTCCTAGTCTCTGCAGGCACTTAGCGTGTGCATAGATCACATAATGCATGTATGGAAAACACCCAGACATATAAAATTTAACAGATCTTTAGAAAAGAACTCAAAAATTGAGGACTTGGATAAAACTAATTAATATTACTGAAAAGAAAATGTGTATCATCCTTGAACAAACACAGTTGTCTTCTGAGCATGGATCCTTTCTTTGAAACATAGATGACCCTGCATGGGGACATGAATGTGTGGAAACTCAAATTTCTACACCTCATTCAAGCTTACACATTACCTGGATCTGGGTAAAACTGCTAGAAACAATTATCTTGATAATTATAATATAAATTGAATATTAACTCACACTGTCCTCTTGTTTCCCGTACAGCAGCAAGTGTAATTGGTTCTGTTCTTTTTCCCACTGTCTCTCTATCTGTGCACAAATGTGCACCATAGTTAATGAAACAGTTCATTTACTAAGCAGTCTGGTTTTCCTAATCTTTAATACCTAACATCAAAATCATTTATATAATCATTTATATCATCTAACTAATGTACACATAATTATGAACATACTATGCTCTATCTAATTATAAGTTGTATAAAATATGTAATAATAACCTGCAGACCCCTACCTAGATGAGGCTGAGAAGTATTCCAATATCAAAGAGTGATAATTGGGATTACTGGTTAGCATGTCTTAATCCATATTGCAAGTGGTTTTTAAAGTCCTTATGTTTCAGGAACATGTTTAAATTCCTCAAATTTTGTTCCTTATATAAAAATCTCATTTTCATTAAAAAAGATCAGTTCTGAGGATCAAATCCAGGACACTAGGGTAGCCCTCCACCCCAGAGCTATCTCCCCAGGTCCCTCAGTGTTTTTCTTGCTCCTTCCCCTCTGGTCCAGTCGCAGGGTTTCTGAAAGCTCTTTCTTCCTCTTCCTTGTCTAATCCTCTCACCTAAAATAATAAAATAAATGTAAACTGTACTGAGGCTTTAAAATAAATATTTCCTACACATTTTGACACATTATTTCTATTCATAATTCTTTACTAAATTTAGACTTTTTTAATATTAATCCAATGTGACCTGAAATTTCTGCATTGACAGCACAGTGTGAGACAGTGGCCTTATTCACTTCGGCTACAGATAAAGCCATCATCTTGAAAACGGCTCTTTCTGACAAAAAGGTGTTCTTTTGAAATAAAGTCTTATTCAGTACATTCCTCTTAGAGTTAATGTGAATTTTAGTGCCTCTAATTTTAGATTGAAGAGAAGTCTAGAATAAAACCCACCAGCTGACAATTGAATTTATAGATAGTTGTGAATATTTCAGGCTTGAATAATAGAGCTGTAGAATTTCAGAGACCAAGAGCCGGAGAATTAAGACTGGCTGTGATTTTAGGTTATAATGTAATGGCGTCTAGGAAGTGTTCTGTGTAATGCACTCAGCAGAGGTTAGGAGACAACTGTGCTCTTTGAGGGATTCTGTTTGGGCGTCACTCAACAGGGTGGATCAGCAGCCAGGGTGGGGGCATTCTGTTCCTTTTTGTTTACGGGTGACCAGTAGAGGAGTTATCTGAGAAGCCAAAGCCAATAGTCTCAGTGTAGCATCTGTACTGGTGCTGGCTTAGCTGTTTTTATTTATGCTTTTAGCTGTAGTGGGGTGGAACTCAGGGCCTCATGCACATACTCCTGAGCTATACCTGCAACCTTGTGTGTGTGTGTGTGTTTTGTATATTTGTATGTGAGAGGGCATGTGTGTGTGTGTGTGTGTGTGTTCATGTATATACAGATGCTCATGTGTGTGATCCTATGTGTTGCGGTCACAAGACAACCTTGCTTGTTCACTTTTAGGTGTGGTCCACTCTTTTCCTTTTCTTCACTTCATTGTCCTCTTGTTATTTCTTTCTATCTATCTATCTATCTATCTATCTATCTATCTATCTATCTGGCATTTGTCTATCTATCTATCTATCTATCTATCATCTATCATTTACCTATCTACATAACATCTATCTGTCTCTATGTCTGTCTGTCTATCTATCTTCTATCAATCAATTAATCTATCCTATATCTATTTATCTATATGTATGTATCATCTATTTATCTATCATATCTATGTATGTATATATGTACGCATATGCATGATTGTATGTATGGATGGATCTATCTATCTATCTATCTGGCATCTATCTATCTATCTATCTATCTATCATATGTATGTATTATGTATTATCTATCTATCTATCTATCTATCTATCATCTATTTATCTGTATGTATGTATGTATGTATGTATGTATGTGTCTGTCTGTCTATCTACCATCTATCTATCTGAAATTTCGAGACAGAGTCTCTCACTAGCTTGGGATGTGGCCATCAGGCTGGGCTCCTGGCTTTCGAGGCCCAAGCATTCCCCTGTTCTTCTTTCCTCAGTCCTAGGATTACAAACACATGCCACCAATGCCCAGCAGTTTTGTTCTGGGGGATTTTTTCCTTTAATATGTATTCTGGGATTGAATTCTAGTAGCACTGTCTCTCCAGGTCTTATATTTTCTGTTTTGAGACAGCATCTAAATTGTATATGCTGGCCTTAAACTCACAGTTTGTAGGCAAGACAAGTCTTAAATTTGTGGGTCCCCTCTTCTCAATCTTGCTAGCACAGATGGTTACAAGTATGCACCCTCAGTACCAGGCATGTATGTTTTAAATACTTTTAAACTAAAAATAACTAATTATTTGTATATGGCAGGATGTTGTATGCACATGAATGCAGTGTCTGCAGCAGCCAGAAGGTCTGTAGGATACCCTGGAACCAGATATGCAGGGTTCTGGGATCCAAATTTATATACTTCTGCAAGAGCAGTACATGCCCCTAACACCTGAGCCATCTCTCCAGCCCTCAGTCTTGTTGTAGACGGTGACAGGTATCATCGGAAGCTCTCTTGGCCTCGGTACACTTTTTCTCTAGAGCTTGGAATGACACCTGAGTTCAGGTGCCACTTTCTCCAGTTCCTGGTTCTATAATCTTCAGTCTACTTCAGAACAGATGATTAATGAACAGTCATTCATATTTCCAACAGGCAGAAGTTATTAATTAATTAAGGGTGCAGTTTATGTTGGAAAAGGACCTCATGCAACCTGCAGCTCAAATCTGGTTTATTTGTGACTGGAATGACCAGATCCCATTTAGAAGATCCTGTTGCCATTCCAGGGGCTTCCTTGGCAGCAATACCCCTCAACTCCCTGTTAGCATCCATGTTACTGTAAAGTATAGACTGAGATTTTTGAAGGAGACAGCCAGCTAAGGTTTCCTCATTTTTCATGGATAGGGTTGAACAACCTGCCATCGTACACAATAGTGACTTAGCAAATAGCTGCCTATTAATTTCTGTCCCAGTTCTTTAATGTTGTCATCTATAAATTTTAGAAGCATAGGAGAAAAAAATAAGCCCGTGGGGACAGATAATCAGATGAGTGATTATTAAGTTGATAGAGAAAGGTCGTAAGTTTTGTGACCTGGAAGCTCAAAGCAGTTTCTCACTGGGGGACTGGACAGAGGTACCAGAAAAAAAAAGAGAAAGAAAGTACAGAGTCCTGGGGATAGGCACTGGAAGGGTTAATTGTCAAAGCTATGAGAGAAAAGAAGGGGAGGGAGAGCATCTATGGTTTAGTAGCCAATAACTTCTAACTGATAGCCCAAGATCATAATGTATGGACAAATAGTCCAGTAATAAGTGAACTGCCATTGTAATAGCTGCAAATTAAAAGGAAGTCAGGTTGCATGACTGCTCTAAGTCAAGCCAACCTGCTTTCTTTCAAACACCAACTTGAGGAGAATCTTTAGCTCAGAGTGCAGGCAGGGGGACAAGGAGAAAGATCTATTAATTATAGTGCTCATTAGCAGTGACAGGGACAAGCAGATGCAGGGGGAGAGGATGCTGCAGGCAGGGTTGGCAAGGGGGATCGTTTTGGGTTTTTTTTTCCCTAGCTTTTGGGAAGGGGACAGTACCAGTGGATAAGTGAATGCAAGGAGATCCTTGGGTGGCTTTCTCCTTCTCTCCACACATGGTCATATGGCTCCATTTCAAGAAGCAGAGAAGTTCCCACAGGAAAAGGTATTTGCCCTTGTGCTTTGTTTTTGAAACTGCTCACTTTGAAGAGTTAGGTAGACATTTCTAATATGAAATTCCATAGCATCCTCCCTTTATCTAAAAGGGATTGAAACGATGGGGTGGGGAGGGAGACATGGAGGAGAGCCTGAAATTTGTTAAGTGATAAATTATCATTAGATTTATAGTGAAAGTGATAATTGCATCCATTCAGTTATACTGTGACTACTCCCCCAAACTCTAGAGAATGACCATCACACACAGTGGGATCCCCATAAATCAATTTTCCACTGGGAAGCAATTATCTAAGTCCCTTTCTCAACTGTCACCTTTTCATAGTAGCATCTAGGGTCCTTAGAAGCTTGGCTAAGAGGGGCTTTACACCTTTATACCGTGGTGAGGCAGAAAGCCAAGAGGACCAATTACATCTTTGCATCTAATTACCTTTATAGAAATCTACCCACTATGGGGCCAATGGAGAGAGGGTGATGTGGTTCTTCTAGGTTAAAGAAATAGTTTGTTAGATTAGGTACCTCATCCCACAGCCTTTCATAAGGTTATGGGGTTTTCTGTGCTCCTAAGGGAGAATCAAGGAGAGGCCCATCATAAATCCAATTTGTCTAAAATGATGAGATACTTTCCGATGCTACAACATAGAATGTCTCACACTTCCTGACTCACAGGTACTGTGCAGTCTAGGGGTAATCACTGAGTGTCGTCTTTCAACACTTCTGTCTCTGTATGTGTCTCTGTCTTTGTATCTCTCTCTCTCTCTCTCTCTCTCTCTCTCTCTCTCTCTCTCTCTCTCTTTCTCTCTCTCTCCCTCCCTCCCTCTTACACACACACACTATTCACTAATCTGTGCTATCAGTCTTCCACTAAGTTTTGTGAAACTGGTGAGCTGGTACTCACAAGACATCATTATGTATGGAGCCTGAAAATATCTGTGCTTGGTGAAAAAGAAAAATTGGATTCTGTTTATGACAAAGTGAACACAGTCTCATGATGCTGAGTGAAGCTCGGAGTGGAGATAAACGCAGTTTGAGGGACGACAGGGACTTTGCAAATCACCACTGCTTTGTTGATAAATGCAGAATCTGGAGAGCCAGGGTAGCATCGACAGTGGTTCTTCAAGAGAAAGAAAATAAAAGCAACTGGACCCTTTAGAGCCTTTGTTTATGGCCTGTCTGGGAGCTTTGATATAACCCTGTCATGCCCTTATGCTGATTACTTTCTTGTAGAACAAGAGATATTGACTGGAGAGTGAATGATGGGTAGTCCCAGCCCTTAGGAAGCACTCTTAAAGAGCAATGCTTTAACATACCAATATGCTGCTCTCCTTCCTCTCTGCCATGTCTTTGTGTCTACATCGTTGGGACTCAGTTTGATAGTCTCTCTGCTTCTCTCTCTCTCCCTCTTTGTCTCCCCCTCACTCTCAGGCTTCTCTGCAGAATGTCAAACAAAGATCGACACATTGATTCCAGCTGTTCGTCCTTCATCAAGACGGAACCCTCCAGCCCAGCCTCCCTGACGGACAGCGTCAACCACCACAGCCCTGGTGGGTCTTCCGACGCCAGTGGGAGTTACAGTTCAACCATGAATGGCCATCAGAACGGACTGGACTCGCCACCTCTCTACCCCTCTGCTCCGATCCTGGGAGGCAGTGGGCCTGTCCGGAAACTGTATGATGACTGCTCCAGCACCATCGTAGAGGATCCCCAGACCAAGTGCGAATATATGCTCAACTCCATGCCCAAGAGACTATGCTTAGTGTGCGGGGACATCGCCTCCGGGTACCACTACGGGGTCGCATCATGTGAAGCCTGCAAGGCATTCTTCAAGAGGACGATTCAAGGTGAGTGCCACCCCACTCCACTCTCTTTTCACTGGGCCTCATTCTATTTCATATCAGGTGTAGAAAATACAAATATATGGAGGAGGATGTATGTAATGATCCTTTTCCAGCTGTTCACCATGCCCTTTCCTATTTCACTGTGGAGTTCTTCGTAGGCAATGATTATGAGGACATTTCAGAGAGCATATTAGGTCTGAAAAACAGTTGAGCATAGTAGGTTGATGGTTCATCCATTTCTCATAGATTTTTAGGAAGTGATGAAATTTAAACCAATGTTTCTCTAAACTGCTTATGTTTTAAAGGCCTTGGTGACCTCGCCAACATGTGGTTTACTGTGTTCTTTTTCCAGAATTTCTGGTTCCTTAGACCTGTGGTGGTCCCTAAGAACACCCATCCCTCAAAAGCTGCCAAGGACGCTGGTCCTGGCAATAGAAGGGTAGCAGTTTGAGAAATGCCACTCTCGACATATTTATCATGAACTCCACATCTCTCCCTTATAGCTGGGTATATGTTTCCCATGTTTGTGAATGGCTTATACAAAAATTATACCAAGGAAATTGCATTTAAGTATAAAACATACTTCCAAACAAATACCAGTGATGCATAACCAAAGCTTAACGAATCTGTAGATTTAGAAATAGCATTACTTCTTGTACAAAATGTTGAATGATTGAAATTTATATCCTCTTCCTTAAACTAGTCATATACAAATGTAAAAGCTAGCACACACACACAAACACACACATATGTATGTATATATGCAGAAAATTACTTTTCACTGTTTTGAATTCTATGAGTGGAGGAAAGAATAATCACTTATTAAGGGTCTAAAGCACACTAATTATTCTGCTCATGCTACCACACATGCGCACACACACACACACACACACACACACACACAGAGATGATAGATAGATAGATAGATAGATAGATAGATAGATAGATAGATAGACAGACATAAATATAGGCAGGAAGACAGACACATAGATGATATGTCCATGCTGGGATTGAACTCAAGGTCTTCTGTATGTGCTCTACCATTGGGCCACATCTCTAGCCCCAAATTTACATATGTTCAGCAGCCAGTTTTATACACACAGTCTAACTTCTCATGTATCCATATTTCACAAGCTTTTATTATTTGGAATTTCCAGGAAACAATATACCTAAAAATTTCTAGCAATGCCTGAGCCGCTAATATCTGTATTAATTTTTCTTGGGTATGGTCAGGGCAAAGGGATTTTTGACAGCTTCCTAGGTGATTCTTAATGTAGCGTTAAGGAGATGAGTGAGTGTGCTGGGTTGTGTTAATGTACCAGTGGTCCTCAGAGTGTGATGGCTGTGTCAGAACTGTCAGCATCACCAAGGAATGGGTTAGCTACGCAAACCCTAAGCCTCCTACTAGGCTAACGCAATGAGAGTTTCTGGTGTGAGCCTGGAACTCTAGGGTCCACGAAGACCCCTAGGTGCAGCGTCTTACTAGGCTAACCCAATGAGAGTCTGGTGTGAGCCTGGAGCTCTAGGGTCCACGAAGACCCCTAGGTGCCGAGCTTGGAGAATGCTACTCTGAGTCATGTTGATGTTGATTTACCATACATCCGAGGCTCTTTGTGGAACACAAGTAAAGTCATATTATTCAAACCCTTAAATGGCCATAATACCTTGGTTTTTAAGGTGGTTGCTAAGCACTGATACTTTTGACATATTTTAATAAACAGTGATTTTAGAGCATCAATTTGCATGTGGAGTAACTCGCAGCCCTTGCTTCTTGTCTTGTTTGTCACTGGGTGCTGGGGATGGCAGCTAGCTTCGTACATGCTAACTCCATGCTAAAACATGCTATATTGTTAGTCTACATCACCCCACCTTTTTTTTGAGACAGGGTTTCTCTGTATAGCCCTGGCTGGCCTGGAACTCACTCTGTAGACTAGGCTGACCTCGAACTCAGAAATCTGCCTGCCTCTGCCTCCTAAGTGCTGGGATTAAAGGCGTGTGCCACCACTGCCCAGTCCCTTCTCCTTTCATCTGTGTTCTTTCTTGCAATGTCTTTACTGGCTGAGAGCACAGGGTTTACAGACAGCACGACAATATGTCTGAGTATAACAATATGGCTGAGTGTAAGGCTCATTTCTAGACTCATGCTTACCATGCCTAAAACTCAATGCTCAATTGAACATTTTTTAAAAAGCATATACTTTTCAAGACTAAAACACTTTTCAGCCCTGTAACAACTTTTAGAAAGCATACACTGTTCAAGACACCATAGCTATTACATAATGAAGTAGGTATTTCCATAGACTCTTGTGGTTTGAAGAGAAATATATCCAAGTAGAGCATTCAGGAATTTGTTAACCACTAACAGCTGCATCTTTCTATTTTCTGGGTCAGAAGACCGTGCTTTATTTTTTTCCTTATTAAAATCCTCCATCCCTTAGATCATCTTCTAAACTCCTATACCTAGTGCCATACTAGGGGCAGTGCTTAAGGACAGATGAAATACAATGTCAAATGTAGAGGTTGAGAGTGTGGCTCAGTGACATAGCAAGGACTTAGCGTGGACAAGTCCCTGGATTCAAGTTCTTTTACCACCTCCAGGGACAGCAATCAAACACATACGGGTATACTTTAGGGCACCTGGGCCAGATCCATCTTCATTCTATTGACTGATAATTGCAAAACTTAAAGATAAATACACCTCAAATCTTTGATTTGTTTTAGAAGCCATTGGCCAACATTACTATAATCTCAGGATTGCAGAGGATATGGAATTTAAATTGCTAGTAACTTTTTGCTAAATTTGGATAACTCTTGACTTAGGATGCATGAACAAATACAGGCTAGGCTGATACAGGTAGTAGACTCTCAGGGTGAAAAGCAATACCATTTATCAACAAATATTTCCAGAGCCTTCATGATCCTGTCAGTGTGCTGGCCAGAATTTCATCCTTTCAACATTTTCTGGAAATCCTATTGGGTTAGGTGAATTCTTCCTATACAAGTCCCTTGCCTTATAAGGGCATCAGCATCTTAGAGTAGCACTGAGGATTAGACTACTCTTCGGTGTTCTTTGTAGAGACTGAATATGTCAGAGGAAAAGAATACTAGTAGTTGTAGTTTATAGACTATTACTTTCACCTAGTAGGCAGAATCGTTATTGACTGGGCAGCCGCTGGCACAGAGCCACCAGTGTTCTGGGTGCGATTACCCTTTTAGGATGCCGGCCATTACTCAGAGCTCAGAGGAGCAGGGCACAGGATGATGCTTGGCGTGGATGCAAAGGGTGGATTTTCCCCCACGTTGGAAAGAGTGAGTTTCAAGGGTTTTGAGCAGGAGACAGAGATGTCACTGTCCCGATTAGCACTCTGGTCTTGCCCACCTGGCTGTTCTTGGAGCTGGCAGCTGGGCCACACTCAGTAAGGCTGCCCTGCTAGCCACTTCCCCAGGCTTCACACTGTGATGCTCACTTAGCCCCAAAAAGGCAGTGAGGCACATAAAGGGATTAAATTGTGAAAGTATAATGTAATAATTAGGGCGGTAATTGTAAGGAAGATTGGAACGGACCCACCTTTTTGTGGCCAAACAGTGGAAAGTGACTAAACTCCAAAGATGTTGAAAGAGCTCAGGCACATTACAGCCTCACATGTCCGTGTTCCCCTGAGGAAGGGCAGAGTATGGCTCTGTGGACTCAGGGCAACATGGAAGCAAATGATCATTGACAGGTAGTACTGTTGCCCTCCCCTCCCTGCAAACTCTTCAGGGAAGGAGTGGAGATTGCATAACTCCCCTTGAGAGCCAGGCCTGCCTCCTTCTGTCTCACAGCCCCGATGGATGGCAGGCATTATGTAAGTGTGACTTCTGCCCCACCAGGGTCTGGGTCTGGTCTCTGTGACTTCCTGATGGATGTGTATATCCAAGCGCTAATCTCTGGGCTGTGCCTCTGAAGACTCTTGCTTCCTAAGATGGTGACTTATTTGGTGGATTTGGTTTGACTACTGATGGGGAATAAGTGTGAGATTTCTCTCCTACATGTTCTTTTGTGTAGGATAAAATACCTTATCTTACATCGTGTTCAGATTGTGACTTTTATTTTGGTTAATATTAGAAATTTTATTTTTGCATCAAAATTTTTCACCTTGGTTTTACTTGTTTACCTGTTTGATGAGGGTGTTTTTGTTTTGTTTTGTTTTTCTGGGTTTCCTGCACTACGACAGACATAGGCCTTTTTCTTTTGAGGTTTGAGGGGCACATACAAATAAAATAAAACCTAGGGAAAATTAAACAAAGGAAACAGAATCTTGGACCTTGCATTAAGCACTGAGTTTCTCACTGAGCCTAGTGGTGGATGTCTTTAGGCCCAGCCCTTGTAGAAGCTGAAATGAGAGGTGAGTTCAAGGCTAGCTTGGGCTCTGTAGTGGGATCCTATCTGTAAGCAAAGCACTTAGGAGTAGCTCAGGCCTGTATCCTGGCCTGGCAGACATAAGGTCCCACCTTTTGCCTCTCAAACCTCAAAAGCAAGTAACTTAGTGGTGGAAAAAACAAAACAAAACAAAACAAAACAAAACAAAATCACACACACACACACACACACACACACACACACACATACATGCCTCAATGTGGGGCTTAAGGGTTGAAAATCTATTGGAACAGGTTCTAATTTGAACAGTGAGGCCTTTGACAGTACTTTGAACTTCCAGATTTTTAAACAGTTTAAGAAGTTTAATGAAACAGAAATTATATAGATCACAGACCCAAAGGCATATTTAATTCTCAAGATATTTAACCTCTGCCTAGTCAAGTACTTGTCAGGATCTTCTAACCAGACCATTAGCAACCAAAGAAACAACATCCCATATGTGTAAATATGTTAAGATCATATGTCAGGATTTATGGCTGAATAAACTGTCCTATTTTCTTATTGGACCAAACACACTTTCAGTGGCTGGGAGGTCTGTTCTCAAGTTTTCATTTTGGAACTCCTGGAGAGTTTGTGTCCCAAAGTAGCAGTGGAAGATACATCTAGCAGTAGCCTGCAGCCTGGCCACGTTCCCTTCCACCTCTGCCACACCACCTTGTTCTATTCACGTGTTGAAAGCTTTGCTCAACATCTCTAGGTCCTATACCTCCTCCAAACACCAGCCCAGCCACCACGAACACACACCAGCCCAGCCACCACGAACACACACCAGCCCCAGCCACCATGAACACACACCAGCCCAGCCACCATGAACACACACCAGCCCAGCCACCACGAACACACACCAGCCCAGCCACCACGAACACACACCAGCCNAACACACACCAGCTCCAGCCATCATGAACACACACTAGCCCCAGCCACCATGAATACACACCAGCCCCAGCCACCATGAACACACACCAGCCCAGCCACCATGAACACACACCAGCTCCAGCCATCATGAACACACACTAGCCCTAGCCACCACGAACACACACCAGCCCCAGCCACCATGAACACACACCAGCCCAGCCACCATGAACACACCTCATGATTTGTGCTCATCAGCTGTCTTAGTTATGGTTTCATTGCTGTGAAGAGACACTATAACCAAGACAACCCTTATAAAGGACAGCATTTAATTGGGGGTAGCTTACAGGTTTTTAATTCTAGCCATTCATGGCAGGGAAGCATGGGAGTATCCAGGCAGACACAGAGCTGGAGAAGAAGACTGACATCCAGGCAGCCAAGAGAAGGGTCTCAAAGCCCAACCCCACAGTGACACACTTCCTCCAACAAGGCCACACCTCCTCCCAAAAGGCCACACCTCCTCCCCAAAGGCCACACCTCCTAGTAGTGCTACTCCATGGGCCAAGCATATTCAAATCACCACATCAACTATAGTAATTGGTCCAGTCCCACTTGCAGAAGATGTCTTCCCAGAGAGGTTACTCAGGTGTGGCTGGGCTTGTGCCACCTTGCCAGGCAAAGTGAGGGTCACAGGTACCCTCTAGGCAGTCTGGCACTTGTTCCGAGGCATCTCCGTGGCCCCTCTGTAGATTCCTTATTAGAAAGTCACCTTATCCAGTGTCCACAGCCTTAGGTACAAAGTGTACTGATAGAGTCCCACCCTACACCCTAAACATGAAGTTCAGACACTGGCTTGAAGGGTATGCATGGAAGAGAAATGACATTTAGTGGCTGCATTTGGTGCTGTCAACTGCTTCTGCCCTGTGAATTATTTCATGTGACTCTTTGTGGAAGCAGGTTTTGTAAACCTGGAGAAAGGCCTTGCAGAAATGTGAAATGTTTGTTTTCTTGTTTCTGTTTTTGTTTTTTAACTGCTATGTACAACATAGCTAGACCAGACAGTTTATAGCAGTAGAGAAAATCAGAACTCACATCCTAAGAGAATGTCTCCTACTTAAATAATGCATGGAAAAATATAATTATAGCACTTTATAGTATATGTCAACTTAAAAGCTCAGCTATGCTCTACAATTAAAATCCAAAATAATACAGGAGTGTCTGAATTGACTTGATAAATCTCTGTGTGATAATCAGCTCGGAGGCAGAATTGAAGGCAGAAGTAATATTTCAACAGAATTGCTGTCTATAATTCATTTGCTTTAACTTCGAACTTGAACTAGTTTTTGTGGTAAGTTTAATTGGCTTTCAGGCTTTTTCTTGCAGTTGATTCTAATTCTGGCTAATCTGTTTTGAATTGCATTAATGTTGCAAATTCTAAATCACACATTTGATCTCATGCCTACCTTATCCCTTGCTGCTCCAGTGTTTATTTTCATGGTAAGAGTATTGCAGACTTTCCCTACAGGCGGAAAGTTCACCCTTCTCCCTCTTTGACCCAGAGATCCAGCAGGTACAGATTCATTTCCCAGGGTTTGCCCAGACTCTCAGGGAAGCTGTTCTCTTGCTTGGGCTGTTGAAGGACATTGGTCAGCGGACTTCTGCAAGTAAAGGACCAGACAGTAGAAGTTAGATTGCTTAGAATGTGAGCTTCCTCGGAGTGTGTGGGAAGGACATCTTCTCTGCCCTGCACTGACTGCTTCATTTTACTTGTTTAGCTGTTTAAAAAAAAGTAAAAGTACTTCAAGCCTGAATCATAAGAACATGAGGGCAAGGCTCCATTGGACTTTCCGGCCATAGATGGGGTACAGTCTATCTAGACCCAAACTCTGCTGCTGGCAACTGTGTAGATAGGCTGCAGTAAGCCATAAGGCTCATACTGCAGGATTTCCTAACCAGCGTGTGTGTGTGTGTCCTTTATTTAAAGAGATGTTAAGATCGGAGTGTTGATGGTTTTTGAAAAGGTCATACCAGGTTTGTGAGCATTTTTACTTTCTCAGGAATCAGAATTTTTAGTATCTCCTTTGTTTATGTGTTTTTCTTTCTGGTTTAGCCCTGCGTGGACTATTCACCTATGAGCATTATGACACAAGTATGTGTGTACATATGTCTGTGTTTACATACATGTGTATAGTTGAACATGTATGTATATGTACATATACATAAATTAATGTGAACATATAGGTACATGTCTGTGCATACATACTTATGTATATGTGCACGTATATGTCTCTGTGTATATGTACAGGTACATATATCTGTATATATACATGTATATGTTCCCATTTGTGTTTGTGTGCATATATACATGCATATGTGTGACGGTATATATGAGATTGGTTATTTGTAAGCATATGTATGTGCAGTCGCTAGCATAAAACAGAATTAGTGAAAATTAAGATGAAGTAATTAATGCTTGATTTAAAATGTTGGCTTTTTGGATTATGTAAAGCCATGGTGCTGATTCTCAGAGATTAGGTTGCAATCTTCTCACTGTGTAGCTCCGGCTGGCCTCAGACTCTCCATGCTCATCCTTCAGCCTCCTGAGTGTAACCATTACAACAGTACTACGCCCCATGCATGGTCAGCTTGATCCAGGGCTGGCAAATAAAACCTCAAAGATCCTTACTGCATTTTCCCCTCTCTGGTTTTACAATGGAAACTCCCACTCCAGAATCAAGAACACCTAGTATTGTTTGTGTATATTTTAGGAACATGGCGCACACTGCAGTGTTGAAAGCCACTTGAATGCGTGTATTATTTTGATGCCTAGTTTTGAGAGCATCTGTTCCAGTTGGGAGACAGTTGATAAGAACTCTGTTGTGTGAGGTATGAGGGATTCAGAGATGGAATTATAAAAATCACCAGTGAGACATTAACTTCATTCTGTGGTATTGGTGACTGAACCCAAGGGCCTTGACCCTTTGGAGGCAAATGTAAGATAAGCTATGCTCCCAGATGCTTTGAACCTCCTAGTACCCCATTAATGCCTAGCTGAACACACACTGTCAAATTATGCAAGCGGAATTAACCTTTTGAGTAATCTCTCTCCGGCTTATCCAGGCCCGTGTTTTACCACCCTGTCACTTCAGAGTGCTTGGGGAGAAATGAGAAGATATGATGTGATATCACTTGTATTATTATTATTTTATTTTTAAGTTATCTTAGGGTAAGGAAGTATATAGTTCAGTGATAGAGCAGTTCCCTGTAGTATATGCCACACTTCCCATCCCCAGCACTAAAATGAGCAGCTATGGGAAGGGCTTTGGCTATGACTCAGTTGGCATTCATGATCTTCTGGGCTCCATCCGCAGCACCACACAGAATCCAAGCATGGGGCACATGCATTGTAACCCTAGCACCCTGAAGGTGGAGGCAGGAGGATCAAAGTTCCGCATCTGTAGTGATTATCAGGCCAGCCTGGGATATGTCAGACTTTGTCTCCAAAACAAAAATACTGTACTGTAATTGCAACGACACAGGCACAGTAGCCATAACTTAAAAAAAAAATATGGCTTTTAGTCATGCCTAAAAGCATGCTGCAGACTTTGTATTGTAAATGAGACTCTAATATAGGTAAATGGAAACACTCTCTCTATTAGTGCCCTTGAAACAGGGCCTATGTTACTGAACCTAGAAAAAAAAATAAAGCTGTCACTAGTAATAAATTATCTTTACATATGCATATGGGCTCTGGGACTCAAACCCAGGTCCTCCATAAAAGCAGCACAGGCTCTTAACTGCTGAGCTAGCTGTCCCACTGAGCTAGCGGTCCCTCCGGCCCCTTGCTCAGCCTTTTAAATTTATTTTTTGTTGTTAAATATGTACAGATGTGCATTCGCAGCTCTCTCATTCATTCTTGTGAACTTTCTTTAACCAAACCTCTGATTAGAAACTCTGATCAAGTTCTGGGACTGGAGCTACCAGGAGACTTGTTTCCTTCCCTAAACCTATCTTCTAAAACACTCTGCCTCTGAAACACTCTCACTAGAAGGAAGCAGTCTCCTCTCTCTCTCTCTCTCTCTCTCTCTCTCTCTCTCTCTCTCTCTCTCTCTCTCTCTCTCTCTCTCATGCTAAAGATTTTCCCCAGAGCTCTGCTACTTTCGCCTGGTGCAGCTCCACCTGACTCCAGGAGGTTTGGGTCTGTCCTTCCACCACTTTGCCGTGGTATTGGGCTTTCTCAGGGAGTGAGGTGATCCGATCTTTTGCCTGCAGTTCAGCGGACTCTTCCCTAGCATCGGGCACTGTAATCAGTAATTATCTGCTGACTGGTGAGGCTGAGGTGGTTCTTTGATTACTTGATAAACTCAAACAAAGGAACCAGTACCATTGTTGACAAGGGCAGAGCTTTCCTTGACATCCCTTGATTAGAAAACAAGTCTTTTAAAAAATGTATTATCATTAGTTTCTTTGAGGCAAAATTTCACACCTAGCCTGATTTTGAACTCGCAGAAATCACTCTGCCTCAACTCTCAGTCTCCTGAAAAGTTTATAGGCACATTATTTCCAGAGTTTTTTTGTTTGTTTGTCTTCGTTTTTTAAGACAAAGCTTTGCTGAGTAACTTTGAACTTGTAGTGATATCTTTGTCCCCCCTAGAGCATGTCTGACTAGTCATAACAAATTAGACCTCTTAGAAAAAGCTTCAGCACACATTAAATGCTTTGGGTAAAGCTTTATGCTCTGTAGCTTGAAGATGCTTGCTTTTCTATAATGAAACAATTCTCTTTCTTCCACAAAGCCAAACTTAGCTATAGATAAGTGACGTTGGAGCAGATTAGAGTGTCCACCGGAAGGAAAGAGAAAGAATTCATGAGAATAGGGCTGTCAGGTACTCTGGCTGGTCGGGGTGACTTTCTGGTGATCAATGAAAAGATTTGGGTTAATGTGAGTCTGGAGACCCAGAAGAAAGCAAGCACGCTCTGTTAAAAGTTCAAGTCCAGGGCTGAGGGCATGGCTCAGTGGTGGAATTCTTGCCTCCTAAATGTGAGGTCTTGAGTTTTATCCTGAGCACAGTCCGTCAATAGGTCATTCAATCAACCAATCAATCAGACTAATCAATCAATCAGTCAGTCAGTCAATTGGAAACAGATACATTGTGGGGCATAGGCACAGTTGTTCTACTTTCTTGGTAAAGCCTAGAGTCACGTAAAAGTCTTCTGATTACTTAACAATCCTAAATAGATTCTTAGGACTTAAAGGTTATTAGTTACTTTCTTGTGAACTGAATTAATCCATTTTCAGTCATTATGATGGGATACCTAAAGTTCTGGTCACTGGTGTTCACTTAAACATTCTAGAATTTCACCTAAAGGCAACATTTTGGTGAGGGATTCTGGTGAAGAATTTGGAGCTTACATCCAGGTACATTTGTTTGCTTGGTACTAGAGATTAAATCTGGGCCCTTGGATACTCATGGTTTTCCATGGAGTCCACCCTCATCCTCTATGATTGTTATCAGTAGATATAATATTGAAGCTTGGTTTTAGTTATGTTAAAAAACAGAAGTTTGGAACCTTAGCCACTTTAACTGTACAAAGTGAATGCGTCAACTGTGTTCATGTGGCCAAGTAGGAGGTCATTAGAGTTTCAGCTGTGACCCTGGTACTCTCCCTCGACATAACTCCCTTTGTCTTCCTACCACCAGCCCTGGGCAGCAGCACTCACAGAACCATAATATAATGGATAGCCAGCAGGACCATGCAATATTATTCTTTTGGTGCTAAGGAAAGAATGCAGGGCCTTGCAGATGGCAGGCAAGTGTTCTACCCTTGATTAAATTCTAAGCCACAGTGTTTATCTTTTTCTGTGGCTGACACTTAGTCTAAAATCCTCAATGTCCATCCATGGTATGTTGTTGTGTATTCCAGAACGTCTTTTGAAAACTAAATAACAATCAGTTGTATATATGAGACTTAAAAAAAAAATCCATGTACCTGATGGACATTTAAGATGTATCCACATTCTGGCTACTTAAATAATGAGTATGCAGTTGGGTATGCATATGGCATGTTCTGATCTGAAGGCTGAGACAAGAGGATCCAAATGTTCGGTGCCTACCTGGCTGCATAGCTCCTCCAAGGTCACCCTGGGCAAATTAACCAGATCCTGTGCCAAGATGGAGGATGTAGATTAGTCATAGCACACCTGTCTGATATCTGTAAGACTCTAACTTGATCCCAAATTTCATCCCAACACCACTTACCCATGTGATTTTAATTGGTTTGAATACTTACCAAGGACTGGGATGGCTAGCTCAGCTATAACTATTTTTTGTGTTTTTTTGAGGAATATCTTTACTGTTTTCTACACCTCTGTAACCTCTCCTGCCCCGACATCCTCTTGAGTTCTTGTCATTTCTTGTTTTATTTTATTATTTTTCTTATTGTCTTTCCAGTGACTTTGATGTGATTATTGTTTTTTGGACTTTCCCAAAATCTCAAGTTGGGGTTTAGATTGTTGTTGTCTTTTACCTCTTTGGACTTATAGGTAATCACATAAACAGGCAGTTTACATAGTTTTGGTCGGGTTTTCTAAGTTCAGTGCAATGCTTTTATGCCAGTTATCGATAGTTTATCTTCTGATTTGTAATAATAATACTATAATAGTAAAAATAAGTTACAGGTGATGATGTGTCACATGACCTGGTTGCCAGGAACTTAACTCAGGTCAGGTTCTGCAAGACTAGAATGTGCTCTTAACTGGAGCCATGTGTCCACTGTTGTCAATACTGAATGTACTAGATTTTTGCCATGAGCTTATGTTGTTTTAATGCTTCTCAGAACCTTACTTCTTTATCACCCCAGGACAGTACCATCACTATATACTTTTCTAGCTGCAGAAACTGAAGTATTGGGAACAAGTGGCCCTCAGCAAAACCAGAAGCCATAGTTCTGGCTCTGACTTGTACATTTTAAAGGTCTTTAAAGCATTGGGTAATTTAAGACTGTATTTTTCTTGAGAGATTGTAGTCACTGAGTAATTTTTTTCCCCATTAAGTTGTTAAAATAAAATGAAAGTCTGGAATTAAGAATAGTACAAAAGCCATGATTAGATAATACGAAGGTTTAGAAAGGAGACGGTCAGGCTTAAGGCTTAAAACTACCCACTGCTTTATCATTCATTCCCAGAAATCCCTCAAGTTTAAAGCAGAGAGCTCAACCCAGCCCTGTTGCCACTGGGCTTTCTATCTGTGGCCCCTTATTTCTACACCTGGCTTGGCTAGACCCAGGCTGACAATGAAATATGTATCCATGCGTGCTTAGTCACACTTGCACAAACATACACAATGCACTCAGACACTCACACACAAACATTCACACACACACAAACACACACACACACACACACACAAACACACACACACACACACACACACACACACACCCTTTAGTTTCCAAGGGAGAGGCTGGTTTCACTTTTAGTTTGGTATTTTAGACAAGGACTTACTCAAACCCATGCTGGCCTGGAATGTGGCATAATCTCTCTGCCTCTGCCTCTCTAGTACTGAGATTACAGGGTTGAGGCTCCAGACTGGCTCTCCACAGATGTTTTGTTGTTGGTTGGTATTTATTGATGTATTTATTGGTGTGTGTGTGTGTGTGTGTGTGTGTGTGTGTGTATGAGTGTCTGTCTGTTTGTGTGTGTCTTTGCATGCCTGTCTGTTTATCTGTATGTGGGCATGTGTGTACATGTGTGCCTGTGTGTGTATGTGTATGTGTTTCTTTCTGCCTACATGTATCTTTGCATATGTGTCTATCTATACTTTCATGTGTGTGTCTGGTATGGGTATCTGTGTTTGTGTCTATTTGTGTGTATGTATATGTGTATATGTGCCTCTGTGTATGTATGTATGTGTGTCTCTCTGTGTGTGCATGTGCTTAAGCCACATACATATATAGAGGCCAGTAGACAACTTTTAGGAATTGTTTCTCCACAACATGAGAGTTACTGGGCATGAAACTCAGCTCATCAGGCTTAGCAGCACGACCCTCCCACTGAGCGCTCTGGATGGCCCTCTCCTCAGGTTTTAATGTAGAATGGCAGTCTGCTTACACACACTTCACAACCACAGCAGCAGGGAGTTCAGACTGGTGTTTTGTTCCTCTTGTTTTCTAATAATAAATATTAGTCAGAATAAGGGGAATGTTCAATTCTCATTACAATAGAAAAATTCCATGCTGTGGCATCAGATCAGGTCCTATGTTTGGCGTATCTAGCTACTTTATGGAAGAACATTTTAATGTATTTGTATCAATTCATCCCTGAGGAGTACCCTATAGCTAGGCTGACCTTGAACTCAGTGTGTGGCTGAAGGATGACCTCTCAACTTCTGATCCTTTGCCCTTTACCTCCCAACAGTGGGATTATAGGTATATCCCAGCAGACCTTCCTTATACAGTGCCAGGATGTAGCTCAGGGCCAAGTAAGCACCTTCCATCTGAGCTATACCCTGGGCCTGCAGTTTAGCTGTTAGAACTTCAATTCTGAACATTCCTTCCCAGCGAATGTGAGCATATCCCACATTGTGTTCTGATGAGCACTCTATGTGCCTGCCCTACGCATTTGGTTTCCATTTGAGGAAGGCAGAGAGCACATGAGCTCACTGCCAATAAATCTTTACCACTTCCATTACTGAACTTAGATTTTGCTGATTGAGCCCCCTGTGTCCATCTCTGGATACCGGGATCACTGGAAGGCACCTCCATACCTGGATATGAGGGATGTGAATTTAGTTCCTCATGATTATACAGCGAGCTCTTTATCATTGGCCTGTTTACAGAGCCCATCTTTTAAATTTGTATGTCTTAGAAGCCAGATATGTATACTTGCTTAGAGCTCACAGGAACAGAAAAGATGATGTTGGGTATCAACCACAGATATGATGTTTCCCATGCAGTGGTGACCCTTTTCTTTTTTCTTTTTTCCTCTTTATTAGATATTTTCTTCATTTACATCTCAAATGTTATCCAGAAATTTCCCCTTACCCTCCCACATCCCCGCCCTGCTCCCCTACCCACCCCCTCCCACGTAATGGCCCTGGTGTTCCCCTGTACTGGGGCATATAGAGTCTGTATGACCAAGGGGCCTCTCCTCCCAATGATGGCCAACTAGGCCATCTTCTTCCATATATGCAGCTAGAGACATGAGCGCAGGGGGAACTAGTTAGTTCATGTTGTTCTTCCACCTATAGGGTTGAAGACCCCTTCAGCTCCTTGGGTACTTTCTCTAGCTCCTTCCTTGGGAGTCCTGTGTTCCAACTAATAGCTGACTGTGAGCAACCACTTTCGTGTTTGCCAGGCACTGGTATAGCCTCCCATGAGACAGCTATATCAGGTCCCTTTCAGCATTATCTTGTTGGCATATGCTATAGTGTTTATTTTGGTGGCTGATTATGGGAAGGATCCCTGGCAGCCGCCGTCACTGGTTGGTCCATCCTTTTGATTCAGCTTCACACATGATCTCTGTAACTCCTTCAGTGTGTGCTTTGTTCTTAATTCTAGGAAGGGGCAAAGAGACCACATTTTGAACTTCATTCTTCTTGAGATTCATGTGTTNGAGTAGTACTCCATTGTGTAAATGTACCAAATTTTTTGTATCCATTCCTCTGTTGAGGGACATCTGGGTTCTTTCCAGCTTCTGGCTATTATGAATAAGGCTGCTATGAACATAGTGGAACATGTGTCCTTATAACCTGATGGAAACTCTTCTGGATATATGCCAAGTAGAGGTATTGCTGGATCTTCGGGTAGTACTATGTCCAATTTTCTGAGGAACCGCCAGACTGATTTCCAGAGTGGTTGAACAAGCTTGCAGTCCCACTAACAGTGGAGGAGTGTTCCCCTTTCTCCACATCCACGCCAGCATCTGCTGTCAGCTGATTTTTTGATCTTAGCCATTCTTACTGGTGTGAGGTGGACCCTTTTCTAAGGACCTCGGTGAGTTTATCCTCACCTTTATAGAAACTTGAAAACTGAGGCACGGGCTAGTGGTACATCACTGGGACAATACTTGCCTAGCAAATGTGAGGCCCTGGGTTTTGTTTCATTTTGTTTTTTTGAGACAGGATATTACAGTGTAGCCCATGCTAGCCTCAATCTCAAGACCCTCCTGCCCCGGTCTCCACATGTCTGCAGCAAACACATTTGTGTTAGACATTCATCATGTCCTTTTAGATGTATTGTAGAGCATGCCCTGGTGACCATGGAGTCAGCTCTTTCCCTTCGTGAACAATAGCATTATTCTGGGATCTTCAAACTGCTTTGTGTACAACCCGACACCCGTTGCTTTGGTGACTTGCTCTGTTTGGTTTCTGTGGAATTAAACTGGCCACAGACCATGGTGGTATCGAGACCAGATGAAGGATTTCTTCCTGAGGTGTTGAGAGATTCCTCTCTCTAAAAGCAACTCAATCCTACCCCACAGCTGCCCTGGTCCCATAAGGTTGACAACAGCACAAGACAATGCCAAGATCCACCCTCATCCTCTCATTCCCAGGCTCCTGTGTCAGGCTTCAGAATGTCCTTTCTGTCCAACAACTATAGCAACAACAAGGGCTCTACAAAGACACTGCTCAGAGAACAGGGTGGGTGTGCTGCATTTCTAAGTTGAATGACAGTCAGTAATGACTTTTAAAAGATTAGAGTTAAGCAGTACTGCCTTGTACTTAAGAGTACAGGCTTTGGAGCAAATCTTTCTGAGTTCAAAACCTGCCTCGGGCACTTGTGAGCTTTGTGATTCCAGGTATGTAACCTAGTCTCCAGGCTTAGCCCTCCCATCAGTGCAGAGGGTGTCCCTGGGTCTGGGGCTAACTGGACCATTAGTGTTGTCGCTACGGCCCTTTGTGTTGGCACCTGAACATTCAGGAGTACCTTTAGAAATCACTGGGGCAGAAGTAAAGATGCCTTGTAAAGGGGATGAATAAGTGCATACCCTTTCCTCTGTGCATTGCAAAGTCACTGCGCTCAAATAACCGGAGCACAGCAAATCTTTGAAGAGAACTTGTAAGCAATATGCCTACAATGTAACATTAGTATTTATCTTATCTTTTACCCTTTTGTGTTTTCTTTTCTAAATGTTATACCCACGTGAAAGTGAAATGTTATATATATATATATATATATATATATATATATATATATATATATATATAGTGTGTGTGTGTGTGTATGTATATGTATATACACACACACATACATATATGTAAATATCATAGGCTAAGAACCACATGAGTGAGAAGATATTGTTTCTTTTCTCTTTCCCTCACTCGCTCTTTTCTTGCTGTTTAGTTTTTTGATGAATAATTGAGTCCTAAACTCTAAAATGGAGCAGTCAGTAATAGAATCCCTAAAAAGCCAGTTGGGTAGCTATTGTGGTTTGCTCCTAGTAGTTACTTAGGAGAAAGAGGCAGCAACAGCTTCTCTTGACCCCAAGGCCAACCTGGGCAACATGTTTAGATGCTGTCTTGGAAGTGTTAATAAATAGCAAGTGTTGTCTGTGGTCTACTGACTTCACTGTACACAGCCCTAGGATGCCTCTGTCCTAAAAGAATGCATAGCTGGGATGGAGGGACAGTTAGTTCACAGAGACAGATTCAAGCTGGGTAAGCGCCAGGGAAGAGCTCCCTGAAAGGCAAGCGTCATTAGGCTTCTAGGAGCCCTGGAGAACAGCTGTGAAGGAAAGAACATTTCTGTCTTGCTAATAAGCCTACAGTTCATATGAGGAGACAGTATACAAGAACATGAGAACAGAGGACCAAGTCATGGCTTAGACAGTTTTGAATCTCAGACTCTCAAGCCACACCTCCTTGTGAACACTCCTGTCCCCTCACAGGAGACCAGAGGGTGACCTTTATTGAGCTTTATTGGTCTTTCAAAACTTTCACGCCTGATCCAGCCCTAAATCAATTTCTACTGACACCCCCATTTCCACCACCTTGTCGCACACACACCTTTGTGGGCATCTGTAGGCTCCAGGAAGCACCAACCCTGCCTGATTTACATGGGCCTGCGGATGAACCAAGGGCCTCCTGCCTGCCAGGTTAGCACCTTTCCAAATAAGCTACGTCGTCCCCCCCCCCCCATCTCTGCACCAGCAAACCACTTGCTTGTAGTTCCTTATAGTCTCTTGTCTTTAAGGCATATTTTATTCCTATTTGGGATTTAAGTCTGTGCTTCATGTTCAAGATCCAGCAGTACATTCTACCAGGCCATTATGGCTCTTACATTTTCAGTTCATCCCTGAGGTTGGATCCTGAGAACAGATGGGGAAAGACAGCTGGGGGTGACTGCCTGCATCTGTGACCAGAGTGAAGGAAAAGAGGGTCCAGAGTAGGAAGAGGGGACAAGGACACAGAACAAGAGGGTTCCTGGGCTTGCTGGATAGCCAGCCTATCTGAAAAGAGGCAGTGCGACTCAGGTCCAGTGACAGAGCCTGCCTCAAGAAAACACCGTGGGGAGTGATGGAGGGCATATCAACGCTGTCCTCTGTGTGCTCACACATGCATGTATGCACACATGGGTTCTCCCCCGAAGTTCCATGTGTGGTGATGTGCAAATGTGCTGTGGCTGTCATCTATAGCCATTTGGCTTTGTTAATAAAATTCAGGCAAGTTGGGGGAACAGACGGTGGCTTTGAAATTGGCTTTATCTTGGTGACAAGAGGTTGCTTGACAAAGAGGGCTCACTTAGGACTTCTAGGTGCAAGGGTTACCCGGTGGCAGTGACGCGGACCAGAGTAAAGGTTTGACAGATATTTTTATTTTGAGATGCCATGCTAATTCCCATCCCTCAGTCCTTTCACTGCCAAAGTGTGAAAGTGTATTAAATGACTGAAAGGAACCCACAAATTATCTGCTGGCACTCTAGGCTGGAGCTCCACACACACCCCATTATTCTGCCCGCCAGAAAGCTGCAAGATTCTGTTAAGCAATGTGAGGAAATTACATTGCCTGCAAACTAATTGTACAAAAGACTCTGAAATAAGTAACCAGAGACCAGGACTTTGTGCAAAGCTGCCAGTAGATGTTCTAAATTGCTCCGTCACTCCCGGCAGCCTGGCGGTAGGACCCAATGCTTCCATGTGGATCCCACTCCCGAAGCAGCGCAGTGTATTCCCCCAGCTATTGACAAAGCCGGGGGAAGTCCAGCCATGTCCTTAGCAGCTGCCTAACCCAGTCCCCAATGGCATCTAACAAATGTGTCTCAGAAAATCATGAGCTATAATCCATGAAAACTCTTTTGTCTGCTCTGAGAATGCAAGCCGGGAAGAGGACCTTCTGCTGTCTCCTGACTGACTTTACCCAGGACAACATCCCAGATACCCAGATACATTGGAGACTTTAAAAACTGGATTATTTATTTATTTGTTTGTTTATGTCTAGTTTCTACTTTTAGAGACTTGGAGGAAAACAAGTGTCCCAAAGAGAGACTGCTCCAGTGGGGAGAAAGTCTTTGAACCATTACCAAAGTGTCTGCTACATTGTTATCTGGGTTCTTGGGGGTGGTACATTTTTTTAATATTAAAACGCCTCTTTTTAATTGACTCCTAAAAGCAACAGGGAAGGTATTTGAAGGGTAAAATCACAGTAGCCTGTAACACCGATCAAAGATGCTGATGGCTGGGTGTCCACAGACAACAACAGCATGAGGAGGAGCTCCATGGGAAGCCCTGAAAATGAGGTTTCCCTCTAGCAAATAACTTATTTAGAGCCTTGCTGACTTGTTTTTCCAAGCATAAGCCAGGGTTACTTAGTGAGATCAAGGTTATCATCTTCCTATATTAAGACTTCCTTAAGACAGAATGTTCATGAGGATCCCCAATTCATTGTAAACAACTTCTATCCCCCTAAGCTGAATATATACGCATACATATGTGTGAGTGTGTGTATATATGTGTCTGTGTGTGTGTTTGTGTCTGTATTATGAAGAAACACACACACACACACACACACACACACACACACACACACATATATATATGTATATTTATGTGTATGTGCATTATGAAGGACACTTATATGTATATATGTGTGTATATATATTATGAAGGACACATATATATGTTGTACATATATATTATGAAGGATATAAAAATGTGGAACTGCTCTGTGAAAAAAAGATTTTTTAATAAAGGCTTATTCCATCCCAGCCTGACCTTGAACCTCCCATCCCCCTGCCTCTACCTCCAGAGTGCTAGGTTTCAAGCCTGTACCACCGTTCCCTTTTTTTTTTTTTTTTTTTGTAAGTGTGGGCTGGAGTTGAACCCAGGGTTCCTGTATACTAAGTATGCACTCTTCCACTTGGGCTTCACTCCCAGCCCCATCGTGGGGAGGCTGTTTTAGAGATGTCTTTCCATATCCCGCAGTGTTGGGAAGAATCCTTTGCACCAGTGTCTTTACTGACTCATTGTTCATAGCATAGTTCAGACATTTTTACCTATGTGAAAACATCACTGATTTACCTAAGTATAAAGTGAGCATGCATGAACACTTGAGTGAATGTCTGTATGTATGTACATGTGTGGGTGCATATGTGTGTATGCATGTGTACATGCATACATGTTCCCATGGAAAACAGGGGTCAACCTTGGGTATCATGTCTCAGCCACAGTCTGCTTCTCCTTCTGAGACATTAACTCACTGACCTGTGGCTTGCCAACTAGGTCAGACTGGCTGGACAGTGGGCTCTGGAGCTCGGCTTGTCTCTACCTCTCCAGTTCTGAGATTACAAGCGCAGGCCACAATCACACCTTGCCTCCTCCTGAGTCACCACAGCCATTGGTTGGAGATGTGTATACTTCCTCAGAATTGGCTCCTGTCCTCCGCTGTCTTCCTGTCTAGCAGGTATCATGCATATGCAACGGACTAACAAAAATATGACCTGTCTGTGTTAGATGACAGTACTTCAGAAGATAGGCATCCCAGAAGTCATTTCCTGCTAGAACGGGCTGAGAAGTTTTCATAAATGATTGGAATGGAATTGGAGTTGAACACTGAGTCTTAGAAATAATTTTAAGAAGAAAAGAGGGGCAGAAATAGATCATTCTCTGAGGGGAGTCTTGAAGGACATGCAGCAAAAAATATGAATAAATGAAATTGGCTGGATCTGAAAGTTCATGTGAGGTAATAATTGTGATATTGCCGGAAAAATAGATGAGAGTTATATTGGGAAAGGACCTTGTGGTAGTTGGATGGCTTCCATTTAATTCAGAAGGGCAGCAGTAATGTGTGTGCATGCACATACACACACATATGTATGGTTCTGGGGGGTTAAGCATAAGGCCTTCAACATGCTAGGCAAGTGTTTTTATTGTATTTTATTTGTTCTGTTATTTATTACATGGTCCAAACAGGCCTGAGACTCCAGGCAGCCCTCTGCCTCTTCTTCCCATGTGCTGGGATTTATATCTGTGAATACCAAGCTTAGTTCCTGTGTTTTAGATTAGGGTAGAGAGGTGATAAAGGCAGTCCTAGGAGACAGTGCAAATGGCAGCCACCATCCTCGACTAAGGCACAAAGGCTGGAGCCAGTGGTCAGATGGAGGAACTTGTGCAGGTCCACGGGTGAGCTTGTGCCTGCCTGACAAAGCCCTTGCCAGAAAGGTTGGAAATATAATCTCCAAAGATAGATGGAAAGACAGACAATCCCATTTGCATGTGCGGTGCACCATGTCGCAGAAGTTGATACCACTGAGCTGAAGGCAAAATAGATGGATGCTTATGCCTCCATGGGAACATGAACCATCACATCATGCTAACTTTAGAGACTGGGAATGGCTAGACATGATGTCTGACAAGCACTTCTTCCCAGTGTGTGTAATTGTTGTTCAGTCATCCCTCAATAGGACATGTTAGAGTTCCCTTTGAAATAAATATAGAGAAAACTGTAGAGAACATGAGGTGCTGGGAGGCAAACACTAGGTCACCAGGATTTAGTTAGCTACTCAGGAGGCTGGGGCCGGGGTGCAGATTTCAGGCCAGTCTGGGGGACTTAGGGAAACTGTTTTCAAATGAAGTTTAAAATGTAAAAAAGGGTTGGGGATACAGCGCAGTGCTAGCCTAGAATACTTTTGACAGACCCCAAGTTCTATCCTCAAAGCCACACCAAAAGCAAGAGCAGAAATGAACAAAATTGTAGCAATATTCTTTGGATACAGATTAGATTTCTGGGGACATTTGAAAGAAACCACTCAGATTCCCAATCTTTATATTCTCGGCTTTAACCAAGCCAGTATTCACTTGCCTTACCATTGCCTGTCTACTACTACTACTACTACTACTACTACTACTACTACTACTACTATTACTACTACTACTACTACTATTACTTGTGTGTGTGTGTGTGTGTGTGTGTGTGTGTGTGTGTGTGTGTGTGTGTGTTTTCCACCATGGTAGTCAAGGATAAAGCCCAAGTTTCCAGGACTATATAATATTTATCGCTGAGCTATTTTGCTAGTCCTTTTCCTAAGTAATATTTTTTCTTAGAAAAATGTTTCTTAACTAATACGAGGAAAGTGAAAGGCAGCGATCCTGTGTTCCAGGATCCTGTGATCCTGTGCTCTCTCCTCTGTCTTCATGTGGGTTCTGGGGACTGAGCTCACACAGGCTCATATGGTCAGCCGAATACAGCTGCACTTTCCTGGATGAACTATCTCGCCAGCCCCTGAGTGATATTTCTGAAGAAGATGATGGTGAATATTCCTGTTAATGCAGTTAATATCACTTCTATTATCTAACCTCATTTTAAAAGTAGTTGCTTTGAATTAGAATGCTAATTTAGCCAGTCAATTTACCTCAAGTTCTAATGCTCAAGACTTTTTTCTTTTAAGTCATGCATACTTAACCAATTTTCTGTAGTTCCAAGTGGCTAGGTATCACTTCCTGGTGAATTAGCAGTTGGCGAGTAGTGGAGTCTCTGAACAAGCCTGCAAAGCACTAATGTGATATTTAATGAGGACACATCAGTCCACAGAAAGGTAGTCAATATAAATCAGTGTTTACAAAGTGTGATTAACTCTGAAATATTTCATCAATGCTGTGGTCCCAGGCAGCCTTCTATGCTAATTACTTGGATCTGCGCATGTTTCTGGGGACTCGATGGACCCTGAGAACAGCAAGCATGGAACAGCAAAATTGCAATTATGCCCGGACCGTCTCCTATGACAATTTATGCGTTCAGTGTGATGACCTCCCCCTTCCCAAGAGGGCAATAAGCAGGATGCATTTTCATTAGGTTACTAATGCACTTAATCACGAGGGGAAAGGGTTAGGAAGTAGCCGGAGACCTTCAAGCACTCTGCAACAGGGCTGATAGCGGAGACAGCCTTTATTTTTCAAGGCAGCTTCTTTACAAGCTGTGGCCGCCAAGAGCACACCGCAGCATGCTTCATTGTCTCTGAGAAACATTGAAAGTTTAGATCTTCCGTTTACACGTTGTTTTTATTTCAGGTTGTTGCATATGGCTGAAAATGACACAGTCTACTGCTAAAATTATAACCTTGACTAGTTTGTTGTTATCACAGTTCCATGGTGCTTGGAATTAATTATGCAAATACTGTCACAAGCACGATGAAGGTGGGAATAGCAATTGCGGCATCACCAGCAAGCACCCTGGGTAGCTCTGCCCAGCCAGCCTGGCAGGAAGGGCTGCGATATTGTTGCCCTGCATGCCAGGGGCTTATAGCAATATCCCACACCAGACTTTGGATCATTGAGCTCTGTGAGGTGTGTTCAGCCAGAAAGACAAGCAGATTTGTCCCAAAACCTTGAGTTACCATAGATTGGGACTGACAGATCCAGATGTGATGCTTTCTTTGTATTTTTTTTTAAGATTTAGTTATTTTTATTTTATGTGTATCTGTGTATGCCTAGTTGGCTGTACATGCCAGCAGAGTCCAGAATAGAGCACAGGATCCTCAGAACTGGAGTTACAGGAAGTTGTGAGCAGCCCCATGTGGGTGTTGGGAAGAAGCCTGAGCCCGCTGTCAGAGCAGTGGATGCTCTTACCCACTGATCCATCTCCCAGTCTCTGGTGTTTTTGAGCACAGTCTACTTTGGAATCTCCACTAGACGACTGTACTTTGTGGGGGCCACCTTTGCTTGGTGATTGGCTGTTGTTCCATTCCTACGTATACTAACAGTCTTCCCCAATATTCTCATACAAAGGAAATCTTGGAGTAGAATATGGTATGAAGAGGCTAATACAATTCTTTTTTCCTTTTGTTTGTTTGTTTGCTTGCTTGCTTTTGAAAACAGTCTCACAATGTAGCCCTGGGTGCCCTAGAGCTTACAATGTAGTCCAAGCTTGGACTTATGGTAATCCTCCTGCCTCAGCCTTTCTGGAAGTGCTAAATTATGTCAAGCTGCTTCCTTAGTGGTTTCTTCTGTGGCTACAGCAGCATATCCAGCTTCCTGACACTTGTCACATGTCTGTTTATATGTCTTTGGGGTCACATGTCTTTGGGGTTGGGGATTTGAGATGCCTTCACATCTTTGACCCACCAGTCTAACAGTCTCTTTCCCTCAACCTCTCTGCTGTAGGTAACATAGAGTACAGCTGCCCCGCCACGAATGAATGTGAGATCACAAAGCGCAGACGCAAATCCTGCCAGGCCTGCCGCTTCATGAAGTGTCTGAAAGTGGGCATGCTGAAAGAAGGTAAGGGGGCAACTTGGAACCTCATGCTCTGGGTTTGGTGGGCTGCACAGGGGTTAGGGGTGGAGGGTATCCAAATATGGCTCAAGACCATTTCCATGGAAACCAGGGAAAGGTGGAGCATTTCTAATTCCTCATGGCTAGCATATTGACACCAACCAGAAGGTAGGACCCTGTGATGTGAATCTAATTCCCCACTGTGGGGCTGGTCCTGGTCCTTTGATCTTTACAGATACAGAGAGAAGAAGATGCAGACAAAGCAAGAGTCAACCCACAGCACACCCTTCTCATTGTTTTTTAAAAACTAATTTTGGCTTTAAGTGTCATCTTTATTATTTTCCAAACTCATTTCTCTTATTGAAAACCACTCCTGCCTCACCCTTGTGAAGACTGTGTATGGTTTCTGTTGGGGAAAATACCCACACCACAGACAGTAAAGCCAGTGAATGTGCATTCTGTGTCAAGCATGCTGGCTGTACTTCCATACTTGATTCCCTTGGGGAGAGGTGAACCCAGTGGCTGCAGAGGACATTCTGCTGTCCCGCATGTGTCAGAGTTCCTGACCTACTGTGTGCTTCAGCTTACTTAGACAAAGTCATAATTCCATTGTGAGGCAGTAAAATTTTCATTCTCTTCCAGAAACCTACCTTTATAGAGCATTTGTGTTAAATCTCTGTATAAGCAAAATTTTGCGGATAAACATGGACTTGCCTGTTTCTTTGTATTCAGAAATATCTTCTGTCACTGCAGATTCCTCTCCATTACCTTTCCATTTCACATTTTAAGTTCACATGTAAGCAAACGATAATTTGTATGACAAGCCTCAGTAACTGCATAGGTTCTGGAGTTGTATAATCCTGCCTGCTCTGTACCTGTCCAAGACCTTCTCTGTGAGCACTGTCACAGGAGGATGAGTCAGCAGATGGAACACAGGGACACGGAATCCCTACCCTACTCCTCTGACCTTTATTGGTCTCCAGGAAAAGGTAGAGCCTGCTCAGGTTCTCCATCAGGTCTTCAGCTTGGTGCTTTCCTGGGAGACGAGCTGTCAATAGGCAAGCTTGCAACTTTAAAGTGTTGCAGGAAGACTTCCAAGATAGGACATCCAACAGGAAAATAAAGGAAAGAGACAGTAGTAATATGGTTATATATACCATTTGTGATATATGAATATGGGGGGATGGAGAGAGACCTTTTAAGGAGGAGGACTGCTGTAGGCAGACCCATACATGTGAGTTATACGCACAGAGACAAGGAAGGAGCGTCATGGAGACCCGTGACAGACTAGCACTGAGAGTAAAAGTGAAGTGACGAGGGGTCGTCACCTCTAGTTTAAAGGCTTTTGGCCCCATTACATTTCATAGATAGCCATGATTTGGTTTCCAGTCCATCTGCTAAATTGTCATGTAGCTCCTCCCACATACCAGGCAGTGTCCCAGCTCCCATGCCACACAAGTTCCTTGGTTGCTGGTAAACATATTTATGAAATCACCCGAAGGATAACTTATGACAAAGCTGAACACCTGACTGAAAAGCAGGCCCTCCTAACTGAGTACATTGCAGGACAGTTTCCTTTAGAGCATTGCTGCTGTCCCACATAAAAGGTCTTGGGGTGCCAGGGTTCATTGTTTTTTTTTAATTTTTTTTTATTTTACATGAGAATCCCACTCAGTACAGAGCAGTGGCTCTCAGCCTCTTGATGCCAACCCTCTGATACAGGTCCTCATGGTGTGGTGATGCCTAGCACAAAATTATTTCTGTTGCTCCCTCACAAACTGTAATTTTGCAACTGTTGTGAATCAGAATGTAAGTTTCTGTGTTTTCTGGTGGTCTTGGGTGACCCCTGTGAAGGGTCACTGGGCCCACCCAAGAGGGTCAGGACCCATGGGTTGAGAACCACAGCTTTACCTCATGCTGCTGCTGCTGCTGCTGCTGCTGCTGCTGCTGGTGGTGGTGATATACTATTGTAAGATTATTGACTTTGCTTAGCCAATGCTTTAAGTCCTCTGGCAGAGTAGCATACACAAATTAATTCACAGGGTAGAACAACCTCCTCCCCATGCCACAGAAAAATCCCATAAAAATGTAATTGAGAATGTGGTAAGTGACGGACAGTTGGGTTTTGTCCTTGATTATCTTTATATTCCCACTTGCCCTGATTGCGGAGAGTTAAACTAAACTTGTGCTCATAACAGTAAGGATAGTTAAAGGTGGCAAGCCCCTGAAAATTGAAGAATCGTCACCTTTAAAAAGCAATCCATTTGTTTAAATATAATGAAAAGTCTGGTGTCAGTGGAAGCCTCATTCTTCTAAGTATACCTCAGGTTCGGTTTTGTTTTCAAAGAGTGCAGTGCGCA
>LR749488.1:5906718-5996718 GCA_902729485.2 Mus minutoides
TCCACATGCACATACACATATGCACATCCATTTCCACACCCATGTGAATGTGTACACTCACAGGCACACACCCATACACAGAGCAATGCCTATGTTGTTTTTCCTGTGTTGAGTGAACTGAAAATTGGAGAACATTGGGGCAGTTCATACATTTCTGAATACTCAGGACTGAAGCACTGACCGTACATTTTGCTACTCCTCCTTCTCCACCCCTCCTCTTCCTCCTCTTCTCTTTTCCCATCCTCTTCCTTTCTTCCCTTTCCCTCTCCACCTCCTCCTTTATTCTTCTTCCTCCTTGTTCCCCATCTCTCTTAGCTGTCCTTATTTGATGAAGTATGGGAGTTGAAACCTACTACCATGGTGACTTTGGACAAGAACACTGTCACTCAGCTCTGCCTCCAGACCAGGAGCATTATGTCTGGATACTGAGTTTGAATGGAGCAGTTTTGGATCACAATGACAAGTTTAAGGATGCCATGTCTTAACAGGGCCACATCCTCTATACACAGCTTAAGCTCTGTGGCCTGGTGTATCTTAAGTGCCTCAAGAGTTAACAAACCACGTGCAGTAGAAAGTCTTCCACTTCTACCCTGACTTAGGGATTTCTAGGAGAGGTTAGCATTCAGGAAATGTTCCAGTACATGGAATGGTGGCAGCATAGAAGAGAGGACCTCTGTTACGGTGTTGAGGTCTCAAGAGTGAGTGATGACCAGCCATCTCTGGGTAAAGCCTCCGGGGTTATCTCACTCATGGGATGGCCTCCTATTTTCAACTCTAGGGAAGAGTAGCAGCTACACAGATATGCAGGACAGAGCGCAAGTTAGGGGTTTATTCACAGTCACAACCCTCTCTTTCTGTTCAGTTGCTCTGCACCCCTAGAAAACAAAGAAAAATTATTCCGGGACAGTTTCTTCTGCAGTTCTCTCCTAATCCATCTGTGACCAGGAAGCCTGGAGCATCGTCTAGGTTTACCCTATCAGCTGGCAGGGCAGGGCACAGAGCAACTATTTCTCTAACTACCCTTCACCTCCACATTTCCGTTTGCAATAAAAATGACCATCTAGAGGGGGTAGCATCTTCCAGGAAGGTTCTCTTCTTAGGAAATGTAAAGCTAACTGGGTCATTTAGTAACAAGTGGGTTTGTTTAAACCTCCTGAATGAGTCTGCTTAGTAATTTATCCCAACAAAATCTCTCTTGTAAAACAAAACAAAATAAATAAAAATATATAAAAAATATCTTCCAAGAAGACATTGCCAAGGTGATTCCCTCCCCTCTCAAGTCTAATATCTTTATGTTGCCAAGTCTAAAACAGAAATTATTGCTAGGGAAGTTTGGGTTCCTACTGCCTTCAAAAAGCAGAACAAAGGATAGCAGAAGGCTTTAATGGTATTCACAGAAAATATTTCTGTGCTGGGTGACAGTTAATAGAACTGCGTTGACCTCCCTGGTGTTTCTTACAGTCACAGTTGTAATCCCATCCCAAGCAGTCCCCTCATTAATGCAGAACATTAAACACAACTCCCAAGTTATAATATAGGCAGTGGCAAAGAGCACCTTGTCTGTGAGCTTTGTCTTGACACGCAAGCCATTTGGGAATGTAGTGAAGGTGCCACAAAAACTTATCCTGTGTACAGACACTATGTTATTGGATGATGGCCTCTTTTCTTTTCCTTTCTCTTTCTCTTTTCTTTTTTCTTTCTTTATTTTTGTTGTTGTTGCTACTTTGTGCCTGGAATAGTCTCTCAAAATAAATAGCCAAGATGTTGAAGGTAAGACTAGAGACCTCGTCATGAGGATTTAATGACTTAGGCTATATACTGTGTGCTTAAACTGGTTTCTTATTTTTGGCGAATCCTTAGAGTGGCCACCTCCACGCCTACAGTAGGTGCTTCCCCTTGTTCGGGGGACGTGAAGCTTAAAGAAATCATGAGTCTTGCCAAATTTCTTCCACTGAGCTTGTGACTACAGCTGTTACACTGTTTGTATCATCTATTATGTTGGTCTGCTGTAGTTTTCCTTTAGGAACTATGGAGATATTAGGTGTATATTTGGCTCAGAATGAAATTTTTGTTGTTTTTATTCTT
Organism: Mus minutoides; assembly: GCA_902729485.2. Taxonomy (NCBI): domain Eukaryota; kingdom Metazoa; phylum Chordata; class Mammalia; order Rodentia; family Muridae; genus Mus; species Mus minutoides. The sequence continues at coordinate 5,908,804 of LR749488.1, forward strand.
GTCCTAGGGAGAGGGGTTCTTATTCGGTATCACAAGCCAGTGTGGAACTCACTGGGTAGTCCAGGCTAGACTTGGATTTACTCTTTAGTCCAAGGAATCTTCCTGAATATGCTTCCAAAGTGTAGATGAAACACAGGCATGTGCTTCAGACCTAGCCACTTATAACCCTACCAAGGCTGTAAATCAGGAGCAGGTGGGTTCTTTTTTTTTTTTTTTTTTTTTTTTTCTTCGAGACAGAGTTTCTCTGTATAGCCCTGGCTGTCCTGGAACTCACTCTGTAGACCAGGCTGGCCTGAAGTCAGAAATCCGCCTGCCTCTGCCTCCCGAGTGCTGGGTTTAAAGGCATGTGCCACCATGCCCGGCCCTTTTTTTGCAGCTGGGTTCTTAAACAATGTAAACACCCACTTCTTGGTGTTATTGTTGGACTTTAACTCACTTGGGGACGTTGAGTTTTATTTTCGTCCTTGTGGTGGTTTTGGTTGTTTGCTTGCTTTCTTGCTTGTTTGAGACAGAATTCCACTATGTAGCCCTGGTTGGCCTGAAACTTTCTACATAGACCAGGCTAGCCTCAAACCCAAAGAGATCTGCCCCTCGCCCCCCCCCCCCAGCCTTCTGAGTTCTGGGATTATGGGCTATCACCACACCCAGCTACTTTGGGTTCTTAATGTCCAGAAATGGCTGAATTCTCCTGGAAGGGAGTCAGTGTACTTGCATTAGGAGAGAGATTTTAACTGAAAGAGTCCCAATGTCATGTGAGAATTTGACATGAGTATGTTTTAGGTATATTTCCCACTCTGGGGTCCTTGAGATCTCTACAAAAACTTTAGAATAATATTTTGTTGTATTTATTCATTTTTTTCCTGCTCTGGAGATGAAACTTATCCAAGGCACCTGACAGGGTGGCAAGAGCTCCGCCACAGAACTGTACCCCAGTCGAGTAAGGAATAATTGAATAGCTATAAGGCATATGACACAAACCTGGGATCCTCAAGTGGTGTTTTTTTTTTTCCCACAAATACCTTTTGACCAGTCCAGGTCTGGTTCAGACAGTCTGTGACATTTTGTTTCATCCAAATTCGAACAGAGAGGAAATTTTCACCTTGTAGCAAAGTCTCCTTTTAGAGGGACAGTTTCTAGAACTTGAACTTGAGAGACATATTCCATCCAAATGAGTCCTTGTGGAGAGGAATATATGTGCATGCCCTCTTCCTTGGGAGTCTGACGGTCTGGCCATGATGTGCAGTTGGGATATTTAAATCCTATCCATGTCATAAAGGAGAAATATTTAAGTACTCGTATTTTAGAGATTTATCTATGACTGGATATAAAATTCCACATGAGAAAATATAATCTGTGTACTCGTGGGCCTCAGAGGCTATTATATATTTAAATGTACTTCCTTTTTTAAAAAAAAATCAATCAAGTTGAAGTGAGATGGCATGTGTGCAATGCTACGAACGCTTCTTAGAACACATCCTGTGTCACGGGAAGCTGGACAAGATGGAATCCCAGGCCTCCTTGGCCTGTCCTTTCTGTTCACTGCAGCGCTGTTAAAGCCAGTCCTTTACTGGCCTTTTCCACTGTGAGCATGAAGTAGGATGCCAACGTGGATCTGATAGGTTACAGCGTTATTCCTCTCGAATTATAAAATATCTCCGATGGGTTTTGCCCCAAGGGGGCAGGGGCACCTGTTTGACCATTTGCCCAGATAGAGAAAAGCCAGTCAAGTAAGGTGTGGGGAAGTCAGGATCATATGAGGCTCTGACATAGTATATATATATATATATATATATATATATATATATATATATATATATATATATATATATATATATATAAACAGGTCCTCAGATAATATGTTTTTATAATTCTCTTTCAGGGTATGTGTGTGTGTGTGTGTGTGTGTGTGTGTGTGTATGGGTGGATGGATGGATTGTGTGTGTGTGTGTGTGTGTGTGTGTGTGTGTGTGTGTGTGTGTGTGTGTGTGTGTGTATGGATTGTGTGTGTGTGTGTGTGTGTGTATGTGTGTGTGTGTGTGTGTGTGTGTGTGTGTGTGTGTGTATGGGTGGATGGATGGATTTATGGGTGAGTTTGTTGCAATTTACTGTGAGAGATTCTGGTTTGTATATCCTAAGGCCCATTTAGTTAAGTATTTCCTTTGTACGTTTACTTCCATGGGTTCCATAGCTGATGTACCCATTGTGAGCCTGTGTCGAGCTTCAGCCCTCACATCATGTATTATCATGATTGTCCTCAAACATCACAGCCAAAATGAAATCTCCCTCTCTCTGTCTCTCCCCTGTCTGTCTCTGTTCTCTGTGTCTCTGCTCTGTCTCTGCCTTTCTCTCGGTGTCTCTGTGACTCTGCCTCTCTGTGTCCTCCCTCCCCCGCCCTCTCCCTCTCCTCCTCTCTTTCTTAGTAGGTTGAGAAGCCACCAACCAGCTTCCCTAAGGCAAGCTGTCTGCAAAGGAGCAAGCCAGCTGGCTTGGCCAAGGTTGATCAATGATGAGAGGCAGGCTGGGTTCCAGGTCCACAACAGCCACTCAGTGGAGAGTAGGTCAGCGGCTTCCCCAAAGCCAATTACCTGGCAGAAGTCTAGGTGCCTGGTGCTAGCCAAATTCCCTGAGCCTGATGGTGCTGGTGGGGAGTCCATCCTGGGCTTCCTGGCAAACTGGACCAAAGGCAGCAGCAGATTGTGCCTTCTGAGAGCCAAGGGTGGCTTTGTGGCTACCAGAACAGCGGCCGAAGGCCTGCCGCTGCCATTCAATGTTATCCAAGTAGACTGCACATGGGGAACGGGCACAGTGAGTGCCGTCCCTCAGTGGGAGGGGCCTCCGGTGTGGAGCTGATTCACAGACTCACTCTTAACTTACTTGGCTTGCATGATATGAACATGAATCATGTGGTTAAGGGAGAAGGATTCAGATATGGTTTGGGAATCAGGAGGCATTGTCGAGACCTTTGATGGGTGTGGCAGGATTTTTCACTAGTCTAAAGGCACCTTCCTTTGTAGGTGGGATGGTACAGGAGGGAAGGCAAGATGAAACAGCGAGACCCTCCTGGGCAGAGTCTTGAGGTTCACTTCCTTCTCCAGGGATCTCAGGATCGCAGCCTCTTCCCTAGGACCTCGATCATTCCTTTCTGCTTGCTCTTCCTTTCTGTTTAACTCTGGGAATGATTTGTCACCGTCTTAGCATATCCAGACTGAAGGTGTGAGCTGAAGGGTAGGACATATATGAATGCTAGCTTATTTGCTGTGCCGGGACTACCTTAATGTATTGCTTTTACTCCTAATCAGGACTTAGTTCTAATTTTATCCATGTTCCTCAAGCCGGGTTAATGACGGCTACCCTGACCTCAGTATTGAGTTATTATCAACTCATGAATAATTTGGAAGTATTGGGAAGGAAACTGGATTGTTGACTGATGCTTTGGCCTGTTTAAATGTTTGTTCCTGCTTCCCTCACAAATGCACCCGACTCTTTATAATATCTAGAAGCAGACTGAAGTGTCTTCCTCCCAGGAACTCCTTTATAGCTGTCAACCCACATGATACAGGTCTCGGGTCCATGTCATGACTTTTAGTCAGCATGGCTTCTATTGGTTCATTCATCCTTCCTATAACGCAATTCCACTCAATTCATGAAGCATTAGGTTGGCATGAAAAGTGCACACGACACACTGGGGAATGGTGGTGTTCTTCTGTTTCTAGATTCTTGGGAAACTGAGGCCAAAGGGTGACTTGAGTGCAGAAATCTGAAGCCAGCCTTGGTAACATACTGAGACCCTACCACAAGAAATCTGGCAAATAGAGAGAGAAAGAAACACAGGAAGAGAAGGGGACTGCATTAGCTGCCTCTGTCCTCTCCGCACATGGTCCTTCTAAGGATCACCAGCAACTCTAGTCTGTTATGTGTGATTTATTGCTTTAACTTCACATACTTCCTGTCCTGGAAAATGTGAAGTTGTGGTAGAGATGGTGGCAGTGGCTAGCACCTGCCCCAAGGAAAGCCTGGATGTCCTCTGAGGGTCCCATCTCCCGTTTGTAGCCTCCAGTCTTCCACACTAGCACTGCTACATTTTTGCTTTGTGAAATATATATTTCTCAATGATCCTGAACTTTGTATAGAACTCTGCAGAGTCACCAGGTAGTGTTTAGACGGGATATCATAGGGGGAAAGTTAAAACCTCAACTTCACTAACAGTGACAGTGTAAATGTGTTCCTGTGTTATGTGTCTAAAGAAAGGAAGATCTCCTGTTATCTCCCAAATGTGTCTTACTTTGGTTTTTGCTTCAGTGCTGAAATTCTTTCATAAGTAAAGAATTCTATTGATACTTTGATGCCACTCGGAAACTGGCCTTTTTGAATGTTCCTGAGGTTATGGAGCTCAGATCCACCCCTCCCTCACCACTCCCACTAACCCGCAGTTACCGAGTTTAAACTAGCAGCCTCGGTTAAGATATTGATTTTAACCTGAAGCCCAGAGGGACACAGGGCTGGAGTCAGCTGGACTCTTAAGCAGTCCTGGGAGACCAGAGTCATTTGCACATCGGAAAACAGCTAATGGGCAGGGGACTGGGGTTTAGGTAGGCCTGTCCCTCTGTCTTCCCGCCCTCACAGCTGCTATATGTCCTGATAAAACAGGCAGGCAGACCAAGACACTGTATCGAATTTCTTTTCTCTCTCTTAAAAGTAAAATTTTAAGAGCCTTTTATTTCTGATAAGGACTCAGGTAGCCCAGGTTGGCCTCAGACCGACAAGAAAACCGATCCCCATGTCTGTCTCCCAAGGGCTGGGAATACAGACATGTTGCTTTGTTTATGTCACTCCCAAGGGTCGAACCCAGAGCCTCATTTGTGGTAAGCAAACATTACTCACTGAGCTGTACCCAAGGCTGAGTTTTTTTTTTTTTTTTAAGAAACTCAAGGAAGGGAAAATGATAGCTAGCCATTCTTTTTCACATCACAAAATTCTAGTAGTAGTAAAATACTTTGCAAATATCAAGGCTCTAATACAAATCCCATTGGTGACATACTTGAAAATGTATCCTCTTGTGTATAATTCTGTATGGAATATTCTTAAGTTTTTAGGCTGCCAAATACTTGTAAATTTCTTCTTTAAAAATGTTCTATTAGCATGCATTCTCTATACATGATGGGTGTGTGAAGTTTTCATGCATGGATGTGAGGTATTCTGAACACTGGTACCCTGTCACCTTCTCTTCTCCTAGGCCCGCAGCTGCTCTTACCTCTCCTCTGCACGGATCTTGTAAGTTTCTTCCTGGTTTGGATGTTCAGCTGAGTTTCTGGTATATATTAGACTTCAGTGGGTATGAGCTGCTGTTCTGACTGGGGCAATTCCATCGTTACCCAGTGTCTAGGACCCTACTGGTCCCACCGCACACCACCTTAAGTATTATCATTTGCGTTTTGTTTTGTTTGGCTTGGCTCTCTGCAGTGAATGAGAGCAGTCTTCACAGCAGGCCTGGGTTGTCTTCACATTGCTTTCTCTCCATGACTCCCTAGGGTCAGAGGTCCCCGATTATGCGCTGTGTGACTCCGGCCTGAGCCATTTGTGTGCCCTGGAGATCTGAGGGTAACAGGCAGGGTCAGCATAACCTGCCAGATTCTCAGAGACCCCTCTGTGAATTGTGGGAGGACAGTACAAAAAGCCTGTCATGGACCGAGTAACCTTCCGTCCATGGGACTGCTTTTCATCGGATGGTGCTCACTTTGCCCTAGTGTGACTGATGGGGTCTACAGTCAGCGCTGCACATACTAATGTGTTCATTCCATTCTAGCAGGATGCAGACCTCAGAGCGCCACTGCAGAAGAAGGGACTTTCACCTCTATCTAAAACATTTCACTTCACTTTCTCCCTAAAAGTTTATAGGTGTTTTAAGCTTCTGACAACACAGGCTTAAAGATGTGAGTAGCTTGGTTCCTGCCAGTGCTTTTCTGGACTCCTTAAGTTATTCCTCAAAGCCGTTCCTCTCTTAGGGAGGTAAAGTCTATTTATTGTGTATACTGAAGAAAAGAATGGTTTTCTTTAACCCTTTCTTCTCTCTCTAGCCTATCTCCTTTCCTCCACCTTGGAGTGGACTGCAGAGTGTGGAATCCCTGTCACCCCACTCCTGTGTGGTACCTAAGCCACTTTATGCTAGTTTCATATGGAGGCTCCCCATGGCAGCGGTGCCCTGCAGAAGCATGGAGGCAGTGGTGGAAGGGTTTCTGGGAGCTGGGAGGAAGAAGAGAAGATGAAAGAGAAAAGGAAAGAGAGAAAAGGGAAAAAATAGATGAGCCCAGTACAAATGCCCAGGCTGTCCGTTTCACTCCCAACTTAATTTCTTCCACACCCTTCTGTACAGAAAACCTTCAAATCCCAGGGTACTGATGAGGTCAGACCTGATATTTTGATGTTTCTCTCTACTGCCCTAATACACAATCCCATTACTTTTGGGGGCTGGGGAAAGATGTCGCAGCCTTGCTGTTTGTGCCTTGACCAGTTGATCACTTTGATGAGTTACAGACCCCCCCCCTCGCCCCCCTCCCCACTCCGTGCATTTCATTTCCTAGGTGGATGCACTTCTGAGCCCTTTCTACGTTGGCTTGTCACTAATTAACGTACTTGGTGTGGATGATTTTTAAGTGCCGGAGCTTAATGAAGTTAGAAAAAGGATTTGGATATCGTTGTGAAGTCTTCGGATTATCTGATTTTTTTCTCTCGGGATAACTGTCAAGCCCAGAGGCATTCTGAGTGACTTGGGATGTATCCATTTTGTTCTTTTCAAAAAATGTTCTTTTACTGGAGGATGGCTGAGAGAGAAGCCCACTGGCCGCCTTCTGACAGAAAGCTGTTACTCTCCTCTGCAAAGTGGCTTCTTGGGAATTTGCAAGTCTTTGAATGCTCTCATCTAATTAAAGGGATGCCTGGGTCTTTAATTCTCACAGGTAGGTCTACCTTTGACCTTCCCATGTCTGGGAGTTGAAAGTAAAGTCACTCATCCCAGAGAGCTTGAAGCTTTTGCACTTGGATGCCTGTCCCCTTTCTGAAGCCTGTGTCTTCCTCATACCAGGCTGAAAAGGATGAGAGGATCGGAGTTCTATTCAGGGCTGTGCAGTGAATTTCTTGTCCATTGGCAGTCTGGTGCTGACCATGCAAATGCTGGCTAATGCCTTCTGCTAGAGATCAGAGAAGCAGTAATTTGTCATCAATAGCTGTAATTAGGTTTATCTACCCTTTCAACCAATACCATAATCTTTACCAGGTTGTTATTGTTGGTGCCATGGAGAGGAGTTCTGGAAAAGTATTTTAAGGATTGATTCTGAAGCAGTTGCTGTCTTTTGGAGGTTCTTATTCTTATTCGCCCACCCCCCTTGTTTTCCTCTCAAATATTCAAATGCTTCCTCGGGATGAAATGCCATGAGAGCTTGCAGTGTATCTGAAGAATAATTAATATAATTGACAATGATGTCGGTTTTCTGCTGAGGTGTGTTTCTCCTAATCCCACTGTGCGATCTTTAATATCGATCCAATTGTTAGGGAGTCTTGTCACCCGTCACTAGCCACACCTGGCCTAAATATTTCCAGGACTGTGCATCCTTAAGCTATGGAGTGTTTCCACTTGAATTATAATAATTTCATAAATCGAGTTCCTTTCACTCTGATAATGAGTGTGCACGTGCACGCACACACACACACACACACACACACACACACACACGCATGCATGCACGCACGCACAGAGCCTATGTGCAGGGAACGTATGTAGTGTGCACGTGGTGCTGGCCTGCATTTGACAGTTTATTCATTGTGTACATTGCATATAATATCACAAGTGGCACATCCAAGTGTCGGAGTCTGGGCAATAGGAGTTCAGCACTTAAAGTGTCCAGGTTGCACCTGAGCTGGCTGGAGCCTGCCAGCCCCTGCGAGCCCACTGAGAGCATCTGTCTCGCCACCGCCTTGCTCACGCTGCCTCCTCTGCAGGCCCTCCGATTCCTCTGACTATGCGCATAAATCATCCACCTGTCAGGAGCTCTTGCTGTCTGCATGACGCAATGTGGCTGCCTTCATTTGGAGGCGGTGTGAGCAGAAGATGGCTGCGAATGGTTGGTGTGGTTTTACATGCCACCCCTGCCTTTCTTTTGCTTTAATGAGGGGATTATGGTGGTGACAATGACTTTTAGAGACAAGGAACCTCCAAGAAATTCACTTTCTGTGTTGGGTATAGCTCAGTTAGACTCGCCCCCTCCAACCCCAGCCCTTTTCTTTTAATCCCAAATAAAGCAAGGGTTTAAGCATTTAGGCCAAAGCAATGGGATATTTCACAAGGCCAGCTGTGACAGCTTTCTGTGTTGGCTTGAAAGCATTGTCCTCCGTGTGATGAACTTAAGTAATGACATGAGCTGCTGTCCCTCAGTAACTTACCCCTTCCTTAGGCTCCGGCTGTTTCTGTGCCAGGCTGCCCCTCACCTTCTTTCTTCATCTGCTGCCATTTCTTACTCTGTAATGAAGAAAAATAAGAAAACAGTGAAAAGCTGCTCAGTCATTTTAGCTTCACTGATTGTTGAGTAGTAAACAGATCATGTTACAAAAATGTCCCCTTTGTTCTAAATTGTGCCTTCTATAGCTGTGTGTGTGTGTGCGTGCGCGCACGCATGCATGTGTGTGAGACTGAGTAAGAAAAAAATAGTATTTTTAAAAATGAATAGGTAGGTCCTTCTGGAGCACATAAGACTTTAACTCAGGGGCTATGTAACCACAGGCTGTGCTGTGTGAAGTTTAGGGAGTGAACATTGAAGTAGATTCCGTGCTCCTGACTTCTGACAGGGTTTGAAGCAGCTCTTAGCCGACTTAGGTCTCTAAGTTGCCTGGATCAGACAACGTGAAAGGGAAGCTTGCTGAGAAATCAGGAATCGGGCTCGATTCCATAAGCTACTGGGCAACATGGAGAAAGGGAGGCAGGATCGTGCACCTGTTCTCTACAATTTGTTTTAAAATGCTTGGCTATGGTTTAATGTGAGATGCTAATGAAATTAGAAGGTACTACCATATTGCATACTTTACTCATGGTTTAACGATGTAAGGTTCTTGGTTGTCATAGAAGCTAAGGTGACACTATACACTAGATTTAAATTTCTACCTACTTTTTTTTTCCTTAGACACTCCCCAGACCTTCTGCATGTGTGTATTTTCTCAAAGCAGTGAGAGCTCATTGCTGGTGTCCATGCATGGCCTTCTCTCCCAGTTCACTGCTGGTATCCATGCAAGGCCTTCTCTCCCAGTTCGTTGCTGGTTTCCATGCACAGCCTTCTCTCCCAGCTCATTGCTGGTTTCCATGCACGGCCTTCTCTCCCAGTTCTACCCTCAGAGCCTCGGAGCCTCCTGCTTTCGCTTTGGTACATGTAGGTAGGTGGATATCATAGCCCCAGAGCCTGGTGCTCACAAAGCATAGTCACAACCAATGTGTTGTGTTGGGTATGTATGCATAGCACATGTACAGGTATTTTTTGTGTATACATGTATGGTATATGTATGTATGTTTTATACAAACCCATTCATGTTCACAAGTCTAGATCTCATTGAGGAAAATGCCTTTAAAAAGACGTTTGCATCTATGCCGAACACATTATGACCTGCTTTGCCTCAGATGAAGAAGCAAAAGATAGAGTTAAACCATGAGCTTGAGATCCTAGGTCTTTTATAGCATAGTTTTTCACCACTCAAAAACAATTTCCCCTCAGTAATTCTCAGTAATTGTATTTAAACCATGTTCTCTCCCCCCCCTCTCTCATATATGTGTGTGTATGTATGTGTGTGTGTTTATGTGTGGATATATATGTACATAATAAAAACCAGCACAATAGAGTTATTTGAACAATGGACCAAAAAATGCATAACTTTTAGTTATACCCAAAGGTATTTAATGAGTTGAAATACCATAGCAGATCATTTTCCCAGAATTTATAAGACACAGAGGAAGTGACCCTCACATCCTGAATAAGGAAAATCCCGATATAGTAACACAGTGATAGGTCTTCATTCCAGTGGTAAAGTGACCACATGGAGGCACAGTTTGAAGACAGCAACTTCTAGTGCATGTTTTTCAAAGGACACTCGGCCCTGGTGCACGAAGCGTGGAGAATCTGAGCTTCATGCTGGGAAACCCTTTGAGGAACGGGTAGCAAGGTAGCTTCTTGCTCTTTGGGTCCGAGTTCTGTTCTCCTTTCCTTCTCTGTGGCTCTCCCAGTGGACTTGGATTCCTCAGAGCATGTATTTCATCATCACCATTTTTTTTGTCCTCACCCCTGACAAATCTAAATTTATGTACATTAAGGAAAAAGAGGAAAGAAAGCAGGAGCGTTTGAAGAGATAAACGCAACACAACACTGACAAAATCAGATGGAAAATCTCCATCTTTTATCTACAGAGAAATTAGGTTTATCGTCAGGAGAGCACCCTCTTTTCATTTTCTGAAAGGTGCTTTTTGACAGACCCTTTGCAGTGGACGTCACACTCACAAAACATGCTGTCACAGGGCTATTTGAATATGGTGACAGGCTCATTATCACATTGAAGTCTCCTGACAACACTGCAGAGGGGAAATGGACAGGGCTGCCAATCAGCTGTTGAAAAGATTGTGGGTGAAATAGGGCTTTTTGTTCCAAGAACAGTAGTACAAATTGACTGCATGAATTCTTTTTATTAGAGCAGTGCGCACTGTAGTTAAGGGTCGCACTGCGTTTCCATTATCAACCCCTGTTTGCGGAAGGTTTATCAGCTGGCCATTTAAAAAAAAGAAAAAAAAGAAAAAGAAAAAAAATCTTCCCAGATGAAATTTGGCAGAGGTCGAGACCTTTTCCTATGACACTTCGCCATGCGCATGCGTGTGTTTGTTAGTTTTGCTAGTAGTTTAAGCAATTGTCAAAATCAGATTTGACAAGGAGGGAAACAAACTCCCAACATCTTACTGTTACTCGATGGTCCTTGTTGGAAGGAACAGGCTAGCTCGGAGTTTGTTATTCAGGCTTAGAGCAAGGAAGGCTCTGAATACAGAAATTGAAAGCAACCTGTAGGTTATAGAATGTCCCTAAGAGTGGCTTTGGTGTGTCACACTGATCTCTGGGTGCTTGTCACGGACTCCTAACTTAAAGAGCAACGAGAATTTATCAGCTAAGTTTCCTCCCTCATGTTTCAGAAGCACCAGCTCTGTCTGGCTCTTATTGGTGACCTCTGACCTCTTGTTACAGAGAGGCCATTGGCTCTCAGGAACACTGGATATGTGTAGCCTTTGACTTTTACTTTTTAAAAAAAATACAAAAGAATCAACTAACTGAAATATATACTTTGAGAACTGGCAAGGTAGATGAATTGTTAATAGTGTTTGTAAGTCTGAATACCTGAGTCTGATCCACAGATCACAGGATTGAAGGAGAGAACTGAATGTTTGTGTGGATACTCACACACATCTTGCACACACACACACACACACACACACACACACACACACATGCAACATGCACAGAATAATATCACAAGCATGTATACAATTATATATAATATATTATGTAACATATATAATATATGCATTATTCGGGGGTCATTTGAAGCCATTCATGCACAACCACAGACATTCTAAGCTTTGTTTTTTCTTTTCTTCTTTTTTCTTTTCTTTTTTCTTTTCTTGTCTGAGCACCTTGTGAGTCAGATTGGATCTTTGCACTCAGTCTCCCACTTCAAGGCTCATCAGAAAGCCTCCAGACTCTACATCTTACCCAAAGCAAAGCTGTTTCCATTCCATTCCTAGGTTGCATAAACCGGTGCAGTAATCCCTGTTCTGTTCACTGCCTAAGTCACTTCCCAGTGGTGAGACACTGCAGGGACCCACAAGAGGACCATTAATTTTCCCTGCCATTTGGTGTATTGCAGCATTTACACACTTGATTAGACTGCTCTGCTGAAAAAAAAAAGTTAGCATTCCTATATATGAGCAAAATTCTCCCCTGGGAGTGACTTAGATATTGAAGCTAATAAGTGCAGTAGAGAAATCCTACTTATCTTTCTGAGTTATTCCATTCTGATTTAACTCACTTACTCAGTCTTAAATTCATTTCTTACAGCTATATCTTCCGTCTGTGTAGATGCACCAAGCATAACTATGTAGTTTGTAAACATTGTGTTGTCTTGTAAAGTTTCCTTTTCGTATTCTTGGAGGTCTACCACTAGGGGTGGCTGCAGCAGCTTCCCTGGAATGGTAGCCTCCTGCCTCCCTTTAGTCATCTAAGCATTCAGCAGATGACACGTTTAGACAGCCCTTTGAGTTTCTCAGTTGCGGGTGGCGTTCTCTTCTAGGTGAACTGACAAACGATGCTGCAGAGCCTTAGAGCATCCTGCCTAAGGGATGGGAGGAGAGAGTGTTAGTGTCATGGAAACACACAGCAGCATCTGACCTGTTCTGGTGATGTGCCCAGTGTTACCTGAGCATCTGTGGGATCAGGGAAGATGGGGAAGAAACAGTGTTCTAAGGGAGATATTAGCACACAGTCTGGCTCACAGGTCTGGAGAAAGAGGTTTGCTCTTTTGAGAAATGCAACACAGTCACTAAAGGCTTAGAGACTGGGTGGAAGAACGGTTACTCATGATGCAATGTGGACTGGAATTTAACCATGAAGGATCTTGAATTGCAGTGAAGAATTTGGATTTTGCTTAGGTACATGGGGTGATTCTGAATGTGTCTTCTGTCTTGATTCGGAGCAGATTAAGTTGGTACATTTTAAGAGGAACACTGTAGCTACACCCTGGGGAATGAGGGAATGAGTGCTTGAATCTAAGGTCCCAACGCTGTTGTGCACCGCCATATTGAGGGAACTATGTCCCCTTCCCTTCTAGGTTAATTCTGTGATTTCTATCTGCCATCAAATTTTACACTGGAGACTTTTTGTGCAGAAGAAACAGCCTTAACCCCCGAAGTTAGTCATCAGGAGTTAGCTCCAGGCAGGCTCATCACTGGAACATTTACAGTATAATCCTGTCAAAGTCAACAGTGATTTATATTTGTGAACATAGTGCTTACTGCAAGTCCAGAATCACTGTGAATTTGCTCAAGTGACAATGGATGATGGTATGATCCTTTTGAGCCTTAGAACCTAGTAATGATAAGTATCATATACATATACACACTGCTTGAGAATATATCTAAAGACAGTGCACCTTTGGGCTCTAGGATTCTAATTTATTTTAAGTGTGTGTGTGTGTGTGTGTGTGTGTGTGTGTGTGTGTGTGTGTGTGCGCGCGCGCGAGTGCCCACAGAGGCCAGAAGCATTGGAGCTAGTGTTGTAAGTGATTGTGAACAACCTGACTTGGGTATTGGGAACTGAATTCAGGTTGTCTGCAAGAGTTGTCTGAGCTCCTGACCACTGAACCAACTTTCCAGCCTGGTCTCTGGGTTTCTTCTGTAGTTCCTATTCTATAACAGTTATAAGAAAGTATTCTTCATGGAGGAACTTAAAGTATATCTCCCAGAGAACAATAGTCAGTCTTTGGAGATCAAATCAATTTCCAGGGTTTCTATCTATCATTGCTCAAACTCTATAGATGTAAAAGAGAAAGCAGAGGGCCATTCTCATTATTTTAGTATTTGAAAAATTCTGTCATGTAGCATGAGAAAAAAGTGGATCTAAGTCTTCCCTAGAGAATATTTCACAATTATCAAATAGTAATTTACACTAGCAGAGCAGTACTAATGAAACTTGCATGAGAGAATGTGAGTGTTTGCCTTCTCTTCCTTCTTGGCAGAAGAGTTGTCTAAGAGCAGCCTAAAGCCGCTGCATCTACCCAGTCAGGCGGACTTTTACCTTCTCAATGAAGTACACTGTCAGCACTACAGGCTCTGCTCCAGACAGTCAGGAAATGGGACTTCATTTAGTTAACCTAATTAAGGCTTGATGTTACTGATGTTTAGTCCGATATTTAGTCCATAACCCTGCACAATGAGTGTGACTTCTCTGTTTTCCTTTTCTTTAAACTGGCACAGTTCTGCAGAGACCAGCATTCCACTAGATGGAGCAGAATGGCAGTGAGATCTGTGGATGGAGTGGAGTGGGCATCGCAGAGTGGGGACTGGGCAAGAAGGACAGGATGGATGCAGGGCTGGAGTGTGTGAGCAGCCAGAGCTGGCGGGACGGGAAAGAGAGGGTGGACTGACCAGAACACTGGTCCATTGAAATAAATGCAGGAGGAATGAAGGGATTTCCAGTGTTACAAAATGAATCTATTTTATGTTTTTAGTTTTGTAAGTGTATATGTGGTGTGTGTGTGTGTGTGTGTGTGTGTGTGTGTGTGTGTGTGTGTGTAGGAGTGCATGTGCATATTTGTATGCTACAGGGCAACCTGGGATGTCTTAGGTGCTACTCACTGTGATGGTTAGGAGACTGTCTCCTACTGTCCTGAAGCTCTACTGAGCCACGGTGGTGGCCCGCCCGTCTCCACCGCCCCTGGACAGAGATTACAATCCTGACCCGCCTGTCCCACTGCCCCAGGACAGAGATTAAAATCCCGAGCCACCTAGCCAAGCCACAGTGACCCACCCGTCTCCACCGCCCCAGGACAGAGATTACAATACCGAGCCACCTAGCCAGCCCAGCTTTAATTAATTTTTTAAGATATGGATTCTGGGCATTGGGCTCAGGAACTTCTCTTTCCAAGGCTGAACTGTTTCCCAGCCCACAATTGCTTACGTTATGTGAAGTCACACTTTATATTAGATTGTGCCATCTTGACCATATAGGATATTTATGTCGGTTTTGAAATGAACACCCTGACCATAGATGAGCAGATCAGCTCTCGGACTGGAGGGATGGCTCAGCTAGGTAGGTGGTTGCTTCCAAACCTGAGGACCTAAGTTCAGTTCCCAGGACCACATAGTAGAAAGTGAGATCCGACTCTTGCTAGCTGTCCTCTTACCTCCATACATGCACTGTGACACGTATGACCCTTCCTCTACTAAAATGAATGAATGACTACACACATACACACTGTGGCTCTTTTTTTTTTAAGAGCTTTGCCCTTTGTGTTTCTTACCCTCTAGTGCATCAGTGGCCCCAGCCCCTGGGACTGCTGTTTGTTTTATGCCTTGAGTCCTCAGGGTTTTGATGGAATCATTGGACGCAGACATGGAACCTAAAGGAGAATGACCCGCTCCATGGATAACCTGCTGTAGTACACTGCCCTGTCTGCCTGCCTTCTTGTCTGCCTTGGTCTTGACTCTATTGGGAATTAGCCTCGCTGCCTCTCTTGACCATCAGCGGACCCTCACATATCTGAACCCAGGATCCCCTTACTCACACAAAATCTGCACTTTGTTTATAATAGTGAGAAAGTGCCTACTTTCTTCTAGTCTTGATTTTTCAGGCTATGTTGCCTTCTTCTCTAGACCTCTCCTCATCCTTCCTCTGTTATTTCCATTTCTTACTTCCATTTCAGTAAGTATCCATATTCAAAATGACTCTCAGACCTACATGAATCCCTGTTGTTTTATGAATTTGGCTCACCCACTTCTCTTCTTAAATAGCTCAATACCTTTTCTTACTATTAATGCTACGTGTTTTCTCATAAACTTTAATCTTAAGTGCTTTTTTGTTAATTAGTATCAAATTGTTAATCTGGTTTGACTTACCTAATTGTTTTCCCTGATATTAAAATTGACATTCAGCCAGATTATGTTGATTTCTGTTGTTGGACTGTCTTCTGCAGAGTGTCCTTGTTCTCCTGTGTGAGGTATGCCCTGTACTTCTTTCGGCCACCTATAACCATAACAGAACAGGGAGTTTTGTCCTCCACTCATTGCAACTCAAGTTGAATAGGACCCGCCATGAGTCTGTAGCCTGCCTGTGGAGATCTCTTTTCCTGCTGGTTGACACTGGTTCATTAGTTCATCTCATTTGAGGAGGACGATGCATTCCCTGGGACTTTGCTGAGCTGTAACATAGCTTGGCTGCACATTCTTCTGAAGCCCTGATCAGCTTCCCCGCTGCTTCTGTCTTGCTCCCAGGATTTTCATGGAGATGATGCTGAGTACGTTTTGAAAATACTATCCCAGTGCTCATAGTCTCCCACTCACCTATGCAGAGGATAACCCCAACCAACAGGGTATGACATTTTGTATGGCATATAATTTTAAATGGTTCTGTGTCACTGAAAAAGAATTAACTAATCATCAAGTAATACACATATGGAAAGTAAAAATGGAAAAGTGAATAAAAATACATTACAGAGAGCAAGTCCTCTTTGTATGATTCCTGATTCCAGGACTTGATTTTAATCTCCACTGTATTGTGGTAGGGAGCACAGTAAGGTGCATCCTGAAGAGGAGCTTGTGACTTCCCTCTTCTGGAGACCATAGGATCTTCAGGATCCTTTCTGCCAATGTGGCTTCTTCCTTCCCCATATTTGTTACCTAGAGGAAAGGGATCCTGTAGTTCTGTAAGTATATTATCCTAGAGGTTGGAATGTGATTCCCTTGGACCCAGAGGCTCATCTTTTTATTGAGATGCATAGTTGTCCCGTGTGAGCTTCAGTGTTGTGAGTTTGGTTTTCACCTGCTCTAGGCAGGGGCCATTCTCTTTGGTGGAGTAAACTGGGAGAAGAAAGAAAAAGGGAAACATGAGGGCAGAGTTCTTTGCCATCACTTGGCCGTATGTTCTGTTACAGCATTTCATCAGCAGGGCTCCTAACAATCAATAGACATCAACATTGGTTAACTTAAGCACAACAGAAATGGATTTGGACAGGAAGGTCAGTAGCCTTGCAGCCAATGGAACACTAGAAAAACGGGCTCAGGGAAGGAGACAAACCACAGCCATGTACATCTAAGCCCATCAGCCTGGTGCACAGTGGGGGCCAGCGCAGCATCAGCTCTCCCTGAGCAATGCGTGGTCATGGGGTGAGCTTCCAACACTCCCTTCCCTGAGCTATCTTCTCTCTTCGGAGATCAGGCTGAGGCTGTGATTCACCAGCATGCCCCTTCCCCTCCTCTGGGGCTCTGGTGAGCAAGTGTCTTGAGTTGAGTTTTCCTGAGGTATGGATGGGACCTCTCGTTAATAGGTAAATGAATATTTAGTGTAGCTACAGTTTCTAAGCAAATGGAAATCAAGGGGAGTATAAGAGTACATTAAAAAGATATGTATCTCGACATGTTCTATAAATAGTAGCTCATTTGTGAATATTATTTTTATCTATAATTGCTGCTTTTTGTTGTTGCATTGTTGTTAAAGTCAAGTCTGTGAAAGATCATCAGTAGTAGGACTGGGCCTAGACTGGGCCTGGGGAAGCTTCAAACTAAGGCCTAAAGGGCTCTAAACTTGACCACACCACTTTTCTCTAAACTGTAGAAAAGCCAGTTAACCTTTCTGAGATGCAGTGTCATTGTCTATCATGTGGAAATGACAAGTCATACTCTAAAAAGTGGTACTAAAGACTAAGAATCTAACATTCTAAATGTAATAGTCCATGTTTATACACTACTTCCTTCACGCTTACGTCATGTGGGATTGTGAAGACACTGTCTTCTCTTTAACCTTTTCAGCAGTTTAACATATTACCATTAAATAGACACATGCTTTATTTGTTTATTTTGAAACAGGGTCTCATATAGCCAACACTGGCCTCAAGATTATTCTGTAGCCTAGGATGACCTTGAACTCCTGGTCCTCCTGCCTTTAACACACAAATGCTAAGCTTACAGGTATGTGTTACCATGCCCTGTCTAATAATTATATTGCAAAAGCATAACTGACTATTAGTACCATGTTGTTTTAGTCTATATTTTTTAGTCTATATTTTTTATATTTTTCATTTTGAAAGCAAATATTTAAATTTCTTCCTGATGCTCTGCTTATGCTAGAGGCAGAGGTATTAAGGATAGAGCCCGCGGCCTCCCTTATAGTAGGTAAATGCTTTATCACTGAGCTGTGCCTACATGTTCCTATGATAGTTTTATTTGCATATACATTTTGTAACTGTAATCATAAGGTTTATATTAGTTTTACATATATTTCCATATACACAATAAAATTCATACTCATTTAATATTGATTCCATGATTCACTTACTTTTTCCTTCATGTGTTCATATTCCACTTGTGTTCCTTTCCTGTTCACTCTATGGTAAATGTATCTTTGTAGCCTTTGGATAAATTCTTCAGGATAAATTATGCTGTCGGGATTTCCAGCCATGGATGTGACCTAGGGAATCCCTGTGCATATTCCCTTGAGGTTTATACATGCAATGTGCTTGCTTGCTGTGTAGTCAGGCCTTAACTTTCCTCACCACTAGAACCCACAGGACGCTAGGCTTAGTCCCCAGAAGGTGCTTTGATTTCTACACTTGCCGGTGTTTTCACCCACACACTTTTCTGTTTCAAGAGATTGGAAATATTAGTCCTCTAGATAAGGTCTCTTTTTCCCAAGATGTGGCATGATCAGGCAAGCTCACCATGATTTGAAACATTTGCACATTGAGAACTACAGTTAGGTTTGTTCCTTTAGCTTTTTGGTAAATGCAGATTGAGTAGCCACTAAGAGCTGGTTACTCTGCTCTGTGCCAGGCCTAAAGCTGGAAAACCACATGACTTCTCTCCTGACAAATACAGACCAGGGAAAGGACACATGGTACTCATAAGCTAGGGAAAAATGAAACATTATGGGTAGGCAGCTGAGCACAGATCAAATAAAGCACACAGAACCATTTACGTCAAGGTTGGGAGGTCAGGGAATGCTTTCTTCAGAGTGACAGATGAAGGAGTCCAGATTGGAGCAGAGAAGGATGCCATAGTCAGGCCCTGGTAGAGAAAGAGAGCTGAGCCTTTAGGAAACTGCAGGAGAAACTCTTAGGTGGCAATGGTGAGAGATGAGGCTGACAAGAAGGGCTAGATGCTTTAGAGATCATTCCAGAAGAGCTTGTGTCTCATCTACACAGTAGTCAGAGACACAACGAAGGGCTTAGCCTTGGGCTATGATTACAGTCTCATTTTTAGAACAATGAATCAGACTGCTATGTGGCCAAGAAAGGAAGGCCATTGACATAGATACCATAGATAGTTAGGAATTGATTTCAGTAACCCAGGGTAAGCATAGTGTATATAAGCATGGACATAGAATAAAATACTGGAACAGTGCTCAGTAGTAGAGTGCTTCTTCAGTGTGTACAAAGCCCCAGGTTCAATCCCCAGTACTAAAGAAAAGAAAGGAAGGAAAGAAGGAAGGAAGGAAGAAAGAGAGAGAGAGAGAGAAAGAGAGAAAGAGAGAAAGAGAGAAAGAAAGAAAGAAAGAAAGAAAGAAAGAAAGAAAGAAAGAAAGAGGAAGGGAAAGGGAAGGGAAGGCAGAAGGAAGGAAAGGAAGAAAGGAAGAAAGGAAGAAAGGAAGAAAGAAAGAAAGAAAGAAAGAAGAAAAGAAGGAAGAAAGAAAAAGTAGAACAAGGGGGAAAAAGAAGAGGAAGAGAAGGAGAAGGAGAAAGAAGAGGAGGAGGGGGAGGAGGAGGAAAACTGAAAATAAAACATTGTCCCTAAACTGAAGGAGTGACAGAGCCAGTGGGTAGGAAGAGGGTTCAAGGGTCAGGACATAGTAAATGGGGTACAGGTCAGACAAGGCATTGTCACCTCTGACCCAGGTGGGGTCTGCTGCATCCTACAGCTTAGAGAACCAACAATGTAGGGTGGGATGTGAGGGTGAGGTTCAATATACTAAGTTTGGGGTGTGACCCAAGAGTGGAGTTCAGGAAGAGAGAAGGGTGGGTGGAGCCTTATGAAAGACAAGGAAAGGCAGAGAGACACTCGCATAAACAAGGAAGGGTGCCGACAGCAGATTCCTAAGGCTCCTGGGAGCAAGTCCGGATCCGAAGAGAGGACTCTAAAGAAGACAGAGATCATGCACTCAGGATGGGGTTATCCAAGAGAAGCACAGAGGCCCGGAAGGTGGAGACTGGGGTAGGAGGCAGGAGAACGGCGAGAAATGTGCAATGAGCTAATGGGTATCTGTGGGTTCAGGAACAGGAGACCTGAGCTGATGCTCACAGCAGTCCCATTAGGCTGACATGGGTGGAAAATAATTTTCATCCTGTTGTGGCTATCATAGATAAATCATGAGCATGCCAAACTTTGCTCAGTCCTGACTATGAAAGGGGAGAGAAGTAGTGACCTAAACAAGAAGGGAAGCTGGGGCAGAGGGAGAAAGATGGAGGGACACAGAGAACGAGGAGCCTGTCCATAATAAATGTAACCAAACAGAGTGGAGTTAGCAGCCAAGGTATTATTATAAGTATACAAGATCATTCTGTTCTTCCAGACATATATCACAGTATTCCACTTTGTAGATGAAGATGCTAAAACAGCCTTTCCAGGCTGATAGAAGGCCATGTGCCAGGTAAGCACTGGAGCTGGCATTTGAACCCAAGCAGTCTAATCCAGAGGGTAGATATGAGTCACAGGAGGTGCCATCTCCAGTGTTATCAACCCCAGCCTCTGGGAATTTGACTTTGTGTTGGGAAGCATGGCATTTAAAGGTAGAAAATAAGAAGGAAGACCATGCTTTAAGGATCAGCCTCATACGGAGCGTAGGTGATGAATATGGATCGTCTTTTCTCCAGAGTGGGGAGTCTGCTTAGGTTAAGTTGGCACAAAAGGAATCAAAGGGCACTATGGACTCATTCCCTAGGTGACAGAAAATGAGTGTCTTATATAAGTATAGAGACATTAAAGGAGAGATGGGACAGTGTGATAGCTTTACCTGCAGTTCTAGTACTCGGGTTGAAGCAGCAAGATTACTATGAGTCTGAAGCCTGCCTGCATTACATGGTGAGTTATGGCTCATCCTGGGCTACATAATAAGACATAATTGAAAGAAAGAAAGAAAGAAAGAAAGAAAGAAAGAAAGAAAGAAAGAAAGAAAGAAAGAAAGAAAGAGAGAGAAAGAGAGAAAGAGAGAGAGAGAGAAAGAGAAAGAAAGAAAGAAAGAAAGAAAGAAAGAAAGAAAGAAAGAAAGAAAGAAAGAAAGAAAGAAAGAAAGAAAGAAAGAAAGAAAGAAAGAAAGAAAGAGAGAGAAAGTTGGGGTTGGGGTTGGGGGAGCAGGAAGACAGAGAAGCAGGGAGAACAATTCGATTTACAAAGCATCTGTTGTCTACTGTGTAGGTCATTGGATTTGTTTATTTGTTTTTCAATTTGAGGAATTTTGACAGGTTTCCTAGATACCAGAACTTTTTCTGTAGCAAATGGCCTCCTTAGGCTGCTAAGTCCCCGCACTTTTCCTCTGGACCACAGTAACCTATGAGTACAGTATCAGATAGTGCCAGTGCTGATGGAAATGAGCACACAGACTTTCTTGTCGTGGTTCTAGGTGTGTTTCACACCAGCATGTTGTGGTGCTAACTCCCCAATCCTTGACAACTGTGAAAGAAGAACAAGGCTGGCACTTGGTTATCGTCCTCCAGGATCTTGTGGTACCTTGAGCTTTCTGATAGGCCTAGAAATGATATTGGCATATTCTGGTCAAAAGGTGAGTTCTCTGTCTTTCCAAGCTGTTATTGATCTGAGAATATGACACCTTAGGGAATATGACTCATCAAGGCTAGACTGGTGTGATGACTCGGTGTATAGAGCATGTATGTCCTGCAAGCATGAGAACTCAGGTGCAGATTGCAGCTGCTCTGTGAACAGATGAACTTGGTGTGTTGTGCTGGGGCCCTGTGATGAGACATGGAAGGTGGACACAGGCAAATCCTTGCAAACTCCCTGGTCAGCTGTCCTACCCTACTGCTGAATTCCCAGGCTTACGAGGGACCCCGATAAGAAAGTGTGGGAGCCATCTAAAGACTGGCATGTCAGGCTTCCTCTGACCTCCACATGGAAGCCCCAAATTATATGCCCACCCCAACACATGCACCTTCCCTGTATAATATAATCATTGAAGGAATAACTTGGGGTATGTGTGCATATTTCTCTGAGCTCAATAAACTCTTGCTCCCCACGTGGTCCTACCCATGCTCTGCATTTGTGTGTGTGCATGAATCCACAAGCTCTGTTCATCCCCATATGAATTCCAGCTTGTATTATTTCCAGCAGGTTTAGTGTTGAGTTACTTTTAACCTCATGCTATCTAGAGGGCCATATTTCCTAGAGACATGTCCCAAGTGTAGACATGTTTGAGTGTTATCACTGGGACTTTTCCTGCTCCACAGAAAAGTGGGAGTTGGAAATATGCACATGAATGTGTTCTTGTCTTGATATATGGTGGTTGGATTTTTTGGGTTTGGGAATTAGGTGCACAAGGATCCTTCCACATGCATGGGTATCACTGACCCTTTCAACACCAAGAGAAGATCCGTGTTTCCCTGTGTTATCCAGATTCTAAGCAGTTAGAGTCACTGCCTTTCACTGATACCACCTCAATTATAAGTGTCACTAGGTATATGGTAGGCAGTAACTGTTAGAGTGAAAAGTTTTTAAATGGTATCTTCTATCAGAAATACTTAGATCATTTCATGACTTTAGCTACCTTCTTCCTTAATTTTTATGTCTTTAAATATTACCTTTTAAATCTGAAAGCACAGATACTCCTTTTCAAAACACATCAGTCATTTATGGGAAAGGTTTGCACCAGTGTTGAATATTTTGAAAATAAATATGTAATAAAATTGACTGGCATCTGTCTGGATTTCTTCAGAAAAAATTCTGGGTTTATGAATTAAGCTTCAGAGACAACAAAGCATGGCCAAAAGGTGTGGCCTGCCATGAAATCTTTATGTGCATGGCCTCGGGGAAGAGATAAAGGCACACACACACACACACACACACACAGAGAGAGAGAGAGAGAGAGAGAGAATGTCTATTATTTTCTGTTTTTTAACTAGAAGAGATATACCTCCTTTTATTCTCATCTCTGTGTGAGGATTGAGATTAAAGTATCATGCATGCCACACAAGTGCTATACCCATGAGCTATGTCCTCAGCCCACATTTCTCATAATATCATGGTGAATACATTTTCTTTTATGTATACATCTCTTACAATAGGCCCAGAAGAACTTCAGTTGTAATCTGCCCTTGGAGGGCTGGCAATCAGGTTAAGTGTCTAGGAATATCTAAAGGTAAACTGAATAGTTTAAGAGAGCATAGACAGAATTGCTTATAAATGTGGCTGGTACCAACTGTCCAAACTTCAGCTCCAGAGGTAAATACATGGTGATCCAAGTCCTCTAAGAAGTCCTGCAGAAATCCATGGCTGTGGGAAAGACACATTTGTCCTGAGAATTGGAGAGGCTGTGAGAACAGCATTCTTTTATGGAGGCCCCTATGGTCAGCAGACTCCCATGGACACTACAGGCATGAGATTTTTCAGGCCCAAGTTTTACCAAAGGCAGGGTTTGGAGATAAAGACTGAGAACGAGAAGAGCTCTGGCTCATGAAGGGTAATGTCTCAGTTCCATGTCAAATACCTGCTGAGTCCTGTATAAAGTCATCATCTGTTCAGTCCCCAGCCTTGTATGTTTCTGGACCATCAGATGGCGAAGGGGACAGCAGAAGGCCTAGAATACACACTGGTGTAGATATTTCAATTGTCAAGCAAGGGCAACCATCATCCCTCTGATGACAGTGGGACTAGACAGGCAGAGACAGGTTTGAGCAGCATGAATCTACCTAGACTGGTACCTGCCTGGATGTGGGGATATTGTTGGAAGGATCAGTAATCATTTCAAGAGGAAGATTCATGCTGTCAGATCAAGCTGCACTCTTGAATAGAAAAACCAAGGTGAGTGGGTGAGTGAAAGTTTGTCTTCTGTGGTTGGTGCCCTGCCTCATACACCATGATGGAGCATAGGCATCTCTGCGGGAGGTTGATATGAACCTGAGATGGTTTAGCATGCAGGGTTCTTAGTATTGGTCCAGGGCAGCTGAGAAGTCAGTTCTTCTAATTGACAGAGCTTTAATCAGATACCAAGGTTACCAAAGAGTGAGAATATTCTCAATCTCCTGTCCCCTTTTTTAGCAACAAAATCCAAGGCTGTAACCAATGACACCTTTTTTATTAGATATGTAGAATTGGCAAAAATACTCATTATGTGTGACCTTAGATATCAAACTCTTTGTCAAAGTCTTAAGCATATCATTAGGTGTTCTTTTTGTAGTGTCATGAGCTGGATAGGCATAATTTCCCAGTATAACATAAAGAAAATAAATTCTTTAAATTGGATAATAAATTGGATTTTTGTCCATTTGGAGAGGGTAGGTCAAGGTTAGTGCTCTGAGTGCGTTAGCCTGGAATAAGCAAGCAGAATGTATACATAAATATCACTTATGTGCCACTTACATTAAGCTTTGCTGAGTATACACACCCAGAACTGTGTCCAGCCTCTTATCCATATTCATTGGCTTGATATAAAAGCAAAATGGGGAGGGAGTGTTCATTGGGAACTATTCTGCATGTAGACAGCGGGCATCCAAAATGTTGTGCTGAGGATATTACCTCAAGGGAGAGCAGACTCCTGTCAGTAGGGCAAACACACTGAGGTTATTTCCCCTTCTCCACAAGCTCCAACATGCTGCTCTGCCTCAGACCCTTTTCTTACATGTATTTAAAAGTTGCTTAGTGATTCAACAACAGATACAAGTCATAGAACAAAGGAAGGCGACCGTCTTTCAGGAAAATGCATTATTCTAAATTCCCTCTTCCTGAGGCCCAGGTCACATCAAACAGTGAATATTTTCACATGCAAGCATGATAGGAATTCATGGGAGGAAATGTGAGAATTGGCGTCTATTATCCAGTGACCCCAGACCTCTATCAAGCACACTTGCTGTCCAGAATGGTCCTCCTTGGTTCTTTCTACTGGTTTGCTACACATTCATTGGTGTGTCCTCCAAACTATGTTGGGGAAAGTGAATAACTGAATGCATGAAAAAAATTCTGATTCAATGAAGAGGACTCTCTGGGAGCACTCTAGCTGAAGAGGACTCTCTGGGAGCACTCTAGCTGAGAACTGGCAAATTTGTCATGGCGGAGAAGCTGATCTAAAGTGTGTTGTTAGTGATGACTGGCAACTGGGGCTGGCCTTGTCTAAGTGCATTGTGAATATTAAGTCATTTCTTTATTTCCTTTTTTCTTTTTCTTAAATGCATCTTGCTTCTGAAGGATTTGGGGAACAGAGGTATTCAAGCATTTGTTCAAAGGTCCAGGATGTGGCTCAGTGTTGGAGTGTTTGCCTGCCTGTTCTATCAATAGATATTGCTTTTTTTTTTAAAGAAGAAAGAAAATAGTTTGTTTAGAATCATGTAACTGGTAAGTTACAGAGCAGAGTTTCAAACTCTGGATGTGGCTTCTGAACCCAGGCTTTCAGAAGAGACATGGCGCTGTTTGCTTACACAGAGTCAAGGGCTCCTGAATGGTGAGAACAGAGATGGGTTGCTTAGCTTTTGGTTTTGACCTTTTGGCATGGACCGCAGATGGAGACAGCATGGGCTTTGCATCTTCCTGACCTGATGCTAGTAACTCCGGATATTGATCCTTCACATCCCTTGAGTGTTTCAATCATGGACTCTCTAAATGGCTGTTGTCTGCTAGGTACTCATGGTTAAATTTGCCCACACTGGTCATGTATATAAGATCTGCTCTGTAGAACATGCTTCTCAGCTGTGTCTAGGCATTCAGTAACTTCTCAATTAAACGTATATGCTGTAAAAAAGTGGAGTAATTTTAATATTCACCTAAGAACACTATTCTGGTAGTATGTACACTTTGGAATAAGGACCCATTACACTGTTTATTATTATCTGTGGTATTTTGTCTTTCATTACTATCACATACAGATTAGAACATACCAAAGATAAAAATGAAAGACCTTATTGTTTGCTACAGTTTTTAAACATAGCATGGTTCTAATGTAGCAACTATATAAATAATTGTCTATGTATACTTATGCAGCTGCCGGTGCAGGCGGATAAACTTTAATTCTCGGTTTTTCCATATGTGCCCACGCTCTGTCCTTCCTTCCTCTCCTTTTCTTCCATCTTTCTTGAGATGGGGGTCTTGCTATGTATCCCCTGGTGTCCTCAAACTCATTATCTGGCCCTAACTCAGGGTGGTACTGCCTCAGTTTCCCCAGTGCTGAGATCACTTGCTTGAGATACCACTCCTGGCTAGTTGCCATTTCTCTATAAAGGAGACACAGGAACAATGGAGAATATGGTTTCATTAGTGAATTCATTCTGTGCAGAATGACAAATCGTCTCAAATATTTTGCATGGTTGGTCTTTAAAATGTTTATTTTATTTTTTTAGCCTCTTTAGGTAAACTTCTGGAAATATTATTTGATATTTCCTTTTGTACTGAGTACTTTTGTAAACCTCCCTCCTACATATATGTACAAAACAATACACAATATTCTCACATACTTATATGCAAACACATGTGCCCCATCCCCCAAAATTTGCAGCATCAGGACACTGATATTAGGAAGTTTCTCACTTCGTTGACTTAATAAAGTCAAATGTTTTTAAAGGCATAAAGAAAGGAAAATGGTGAAGGTCGTATGTACTGGTGTAACTTTGTTCCCTGTGTGATTTTCTAGGCTGAAGGCCAAATTAACTTGCCATTCATGAGAACTCTGATTCTGACAATGCCTACAGGGTTCTAGTGGATGGGTTTCCCCGTAAATCACATGTCTCAAGGAAACCAAAGTAAGATATGTCAATGCCATGCCTGTCATGGAATTTGATTGTTATCTCCGGGCTCCTCACTCTTCCCAGATGCCTTCATATATCTCCCTTTGAGAATTTCCAAGGACCTACCAACCTTCGGAGTTCACAGACTTTCCAGTGGTAATTTCTGGCATTAAATATATAAGGCAAAGGAAAAAAATTAAGTCAGTTCTTAAAAACTATCTACCATATATAGTAATGACTTATTAATTTATATGTAAAATTAGGTAACCACATCTGTAAGTTTTTGAAAGAGAAAATAAAACATGGGAGACTAGAGAGATGGTTGAGGGGTGAAGAAAACTGGCTGTTCTCCTGTACTACCTGAGTTTAGTTCCCAGCACTCTTGACTGACAGCTCACAGCCATCTGTCACTCCAGTTCTAAGGATCCAACACCTTCTGCTGGTTTCCAAAGGCACTGGCACAGATACGACACAACTAACACACACACATACAATGAAAGAAAGAGAGAAAGAGAGAAAGAGAGAAAGAGAGAGAGAGAGAAAGAAAGAAAGAAAGAAAGAAAGAAAGAAAGAAAGAAAGAAAGAAAGAAATCTTTAAAGAGAATATCACATGGTACCAAGGAAAGCTCATAGGATGCATCCTGCTGTCCCCAGACCATGACTGACTCTTGCCAGACTGCTTATACCTCAGCTGGTCCATGGAGGCTCTGGGGAGAATCAGTACAACCTATACCAAGACTAGGAAAACATACAAACCGATGAGGGCAGATCCATCACATATCTGTCTGTTCCTTCGAGGGCAAGTTTAATTTTACCCTCGAATTCAATGTGATTTGGATATTACTGTGTGAGTCTTGTTAAAATATGTAAATAGGGCATTTGCTAAACTGCCTTTATTTAGTGTTCTCTTAAGTGATCATAAAATTTTAATGACTATTATTACTGATACTCTAATAAGTACTTCAATGAATTTTCTGGTGGTTAAATATAATTTGTATCTGACTCTAGAATCTCAATATGGGAATTTTAATATTGAAGCATTACTGTAAAATATTCACGCCGCCAGCCTTCCATATTGCAATACCGTAGAATAAATGCATGTTGATTTGAACTTAAATCTTTCTGACACTCACTGGTTTGGGTGTCATGAAATCTTGTAATGCATTAGCCATTCTGCCCAGGGAAAGTAGCTCGCATTTTTAGAGCACTTACAATCCGATGTTAAAATTCTTCTCCCCAACCCAAGGAGGCCCTCACTTTCACAGCCTAATTTTGGACCTATGGGTTATTTCCACAAGAAGATAAGGTGAGGCTTTCAGGAGCAGTAAGTGCTCAGTGGGGTAGGCCAGGAGGTTGACATTATCAGCAGCTTGTTGGATGGAGAGGCCATGGATATATATCATTCATTGCTGGATGTTGAAATACTCTGGGTCCCTTTGAACTCTACTGGGGCCAAGGAGGGAGCAGTCTGTCTTCATGTTAAAAGTCCCTACCCCAGTGGTTTTGTTTGTTTTAAAGAGGCCCAGCCATTAGGAGCAAATGTTCCCTTTCTAATGTAAAAGATTAGCAGAAGGCTATGCCCTGGGCCCCTGATTGTGTGTCTGTACTCCCTTTTGGTTTGGTATTAGGCATGGGTCAGGTTTTTAGCACACTTCCTGGGTGTCCTGTTGTAAGTCATGAAAACTTTTTTTTTTTTTTAATGCTTTATAAATAGTGTCACCTATTTATAACCTTCAGCCACCCTTCTTTTCAGGAGCACTTTCATGTGACCTCTGGTTGGTTTAACTGAAGTCATACACAGGCTGTGGTCTGTCTGTTGCAGCTTTGTAGTCAAGCAGGCTGTAGGTGCTCCTTGTCTGGATGATGCAATGAATTGACGCCTCAGGTTTGTCTGGCTGATGCAATGTATTGACGCCTTAGGTGAGGGAAGCTAAGAGGTAGTGGGCATCACAGAACACATACTGGAAACATGGATCAGATACACATTGGCTGAATTTTTGTTATGAAAATGTCACCTGATGGCTTCACAGGTTTCCCTTGAAGGGATTACCACAAATACTGAGGATTTATGCACCATTTAAAAAAGAAAAAGGAGGTAAAGAGCTGGTATGTCAGGATTCCTGTGAGAAAGAGAAGGCACAGGAATCCTTGGGGGACACTTATTCTCATCTCAGAGGCAGAGGAAAGACTTCAAAGTTAATAACATTGCTTCCCCCCTACTCTTTATTCTCTGGTGCTCACAGGCAAAGGTGAAGGCCAGCCCTGGGTCCCCTGTACCCAATAGAGATACCACAGGAATAGCAGGAAGAGCTTCCGGAGATAAGAGGGGGCAAAAGGCTAAGGGTGAGGAGAGATCCGCTTGGGGGTTGTGGCCATCTGTAAAATTACCCAAATCCTTAGCAAAACCTGGAGCCAGACAGAACTCAGGAAAGATGCAGAAATGTAGGCAGGCTGGCAAGCCTGTGACTGTAGTTAGTTATCAAGGGGTTCAGCAGGTCCCACCTCAGTTGCACTTATAAGCCTATAAAGAAGTAGATGGTGGGCTAAGGAGGGAGTTCAGTGGATAAAGTACCTTCCTCCTGAGTAGTAAAGATCTGAGTTAGTGTCCTCGTAACTCACATGTATGCAAACACAGCAGCACATGTGTGTAATCACAGTGCTTCTACAGGGAGGTGGGAAGCAGAGAGGAGAGAAGACAGTCCTGAGGGTAGGCTAGCCCAGAGAACACAGCCGAGAACAAACAGGAGACCTTCCTCAAGAAAGGTGTAAGATGAGGAATAATTACCTAAGGTTGTTTTCTGACTGCCACACCATCAACATGTTCACACTGACCTGTGTGTATGTGTGTGTGTGTGTNTGCTTCTACAGGGAGGTGGGAAGCAGAGAGGAGAGAAGACAGTCCTGAGGGTAGGCTAGCCCAGAGAACACAGCCGAGAACAAACAGGAGACCTTCCTCAAGAAAGGTGTAAGATGAGGAATAATTACCTAAGGTTGTTTTCTGACTGCCACACCATCAACATGTTCACACTGACCTGTGTGTATGTGTGTGTGTGTGTATGTGTGCGCTAGCACCAATACAGTGACTTCCGATACAGGCTTGGTACTGTGAGCTGCCATGGACAAGGTGGTGCCATATGGTCCATTGAATTTTAGGGTGGTTCCGTAAGTTAGGGGGTATTTCAAAGTATCTATAAATAAATCCTCACATTGCTCATAAGCCTGCCCACTTAGGTAGATCACATAATAAGCTGTAGAGCAGAAAATATGGTGCCCCCACAGCTTACCTAACTTACAGCTTCATTTCTTTAGCACAGAGCACTGAGAGAACCTGCCTCGGCCAGATTCTTTGTAAACAAAGTCATTTCCCAGATATTTCACCGAAGGCTGATGTTAACCTGCCTGAAGGCTTGTGGTCAACAAAAGTCTTTGGGGACAGATCTTTAGTCTCTTTGAAGTTTAAAGTCATTGCCTGCTCTGCAGTGTGACAGGCTTGTCATCCAGACAGGTCTGAAAGAAGTGAGAGACAGAAAGAATCAACTTTCCAGCCATCCTACCGGTTGAAAAATATTAGATAGTTTCCTTAATCCACCTCCTGATTCCCCAGTCTTCTCTCCGACTAATCCGCCTTTTGTCATCCAGGGGATTAGACAATTAAAGCACACTGAAGGGACCTTCATGTATCTGGGCCGTGGGTTCTATCATGCGTCCCTCAATTATTTCCTGGAGTCAGTTTTTTTTTTTTTTTCTTTTTAAACCCTCACAAGGATGTCAAGTTGAGTAAGTTAAGACACCCTGCTCCCTGGGCTGTTTATGCCTCGCTGCCTTATTAAAGACACTAGCTAAACAGAAAATGGAGTATAAATATGTTTGATGAGTCATTTGAAGATTTAGCCAAGGGACATTACAATTCACTCTTGAGTCCATTTTTAGAACCAAGTCTTCCAAGACTCCTCTCTGCGGGACACTTCCCCTGCGAGAACTGACAAGGCTGTATGCCTTACTTTATTGTGATACTGACATTTAAACAATAAAATAAAGCCATTTAAAACAAATAGTAATGCTTTAAGTGTCTGGGCTGTCAAGATATCAAATTATATAACTTGGAAAAAAATCAGAATTCATTGTTAATGGTATGCACTTAACACGGAGGGTCGCGGAGGACTCTGCCTGTGCACATTCAGTCTCCGAGTTGGAGCACACAGCTCTATTCCTTTAGATAGAATTGACTATATCCTCTTAAATGGACTTGACTCTAGCACAATCACTGTATTCAAATGTCAAAAAGAAGGAGAGAGGGAGAGAGAGGATGTCACAGAGGGTCACAAATTGTGTTGGATTTTGACAGATTGTGGCCTTGCTTTACAAGAGTGGTAACGTCTCATTTGTCACTGCTTGATCTGTAAGCGGGAGAATGGGAGCAGAAGGCCCTCCATCTCTTACACAATTTAATCGCTCCAAGGCGGACAGTGGTAGTGGAACCAAGCCACCTGCATGCACAGCACACCGCTGATTTATTTTACTAATCCCCAGACAACTGGATGAGAACGTGAACCCTCTCTCTGACATCTGCAAAGGGCGTGTTTCTATAAAGCTTAGTATGGAATTTGGAGAGGAGGGATACACAGTTTGGTGGAGCCTGGACAACATGGCACTAGGAAGATACCCAAAAGAGCCAACCATGCAGGAAACCAGGAGACTAGTGGAAGGAAAGCTGTTTGTGTTAAAAAGACAGCGATGCTAGCCAAGCTTCGAGCACCTTCCAGAGGGGCTCAGAAAACTGAAACTGGTTCTTCATTCATAACCATTATCTCTCAGATACGTTCTGTGTTCATGTTACTGAAAGACAAACAATAGATGAGAAGCTTAGAGAGGATATTTATATTCTCAAGGGCCCTGCCCCTGGGAAGGAGTTTAGAAAGTCACCCACAATACTGAACCTAAGAGATGTTCTCCAGAGATGTCTACACATGGGACAGACAGTAAGATATAGATCCTCTTAACACTGATAGGTGCAGAAAGGAACATTCCTGATGTCATCCATTGATGTAATAGTCAACATGCCAAGAATCGCATCACGATAGCTGGGCACCTACCTATGTGTGGTCCTACAGGAGAACATGTTAAAGCTTCTTAGCCATCCTTTTGGTATCTCACAGATGGAACGCCACGTAATATAATCTGAGGAATTAAAAAGGAGCAATTCCATAGCACCTGTGCCAAAAATAATTTCAGACATGAAGAAGTGTCAAAACCATCTCCTTTTGTTCAAGGTCTCATAGAGCATTTCTATAATGCTAGAACCCTGCAGGCTGAGGCAGAAGGATCTAGAGTTTTGGGTCATTCCATACAATCTAATAATCCTTTGTTTCAAACAGCCAAACTAGGGGTTGTGGCAGTCACACAGTCTCTAATGTGTTTGGCGCACATGAAGGAAGACCCAAGTTTGATCCTCAGAATTCATGTAAAACAAATCTGGTGTAATGATGTACATTTAGAGGCCCAGCTCTGGGGAAGTAGAAGCAGGAAGATCACTAAGACTATCCAGCCAGCCTAGCATAACTGCAGAGCCCAGGATCTCGGTGAAAGACCCCATCTGAAAAATTAGGGTGGATTACATTTGAGTTATAATATCTGAGGTTGACCTCTGGCCTCCACGTACAAATATACACTTGTATGATCACACAAAAAAACACACATAGGCACACATACACACCCAACTATATAGAATTAAACCAATGCAAATCAATCAAACAGCTGCAACAAATCCTCACATATTCCATGTTCTGAAGATTGTCACATAATGGCTTCTTGCCACAGAGAAGACAGCAGTAACATAGTGTTTCATGTGGTTTCATACTCAGTAGGGACACTTTTATAATAGGATGCTAACATGGCAGCAACCTGTAACATGAGCCAAGTTTTCTATTCATAAGAAGTCTGGTTTTTAAATGAACAGTCAAACGGTTTCATAAGTAGAGTCCATTTCAGGAAAAGTCCCCAAGAGCAATCTAGATCTTTCCAAAAGACTTTCCCTAGTCTTCAAGGACTCTGTCCACAAAACAACAAAAATTTTCTCTGGAATTCCTTTAAGATGCTATGGAAACCAGAAACAGTTTACAATGCACTTGGCAAAAGCTAACAATGTTGCTGCTGGTAATGATTCTGATGTTGTCACCACCAGAGGAGAAGGCCCAGACTGCGTTTACTTGGCTCGCACCTCCCATGATTCCCAATCATGGCTTTGTAAGCACTGTTTGAGTAGGAGGCATAAATGTGTCTCCTCAGCCCCACGATTAAGTTACTCCACCCTGAGGCTGCAGCCTCCCAGGCAACTATCCCCAGCTTATGAGATAAAAAGTCCCTCAGAACAGTCTGGAGGAGCTTGGGTTTTATAGTGGCAGCCTGACAGGAAGTGGTTTTGACGATGATGGTACAGTAGATGAAACAGGAGAGATCATTGGGGAGATCCTTCCTGCCTCACAAGACCGAGCTGGGCTGTGGGCTGGGGCCGAGCACAGAGTAGAGGGAGGGAGGGAAGAAAGAACAAGGCTAGAGCAGAAGGAGGCTCACACTGGATACCTTCAGACGTTGTTTTAAAGTCATGAAGAGACATTACCAAGTTCCTCTAGGTCTTTAATGCTACCCAAGGTATCTGTTCATCCACTTCAGTCATAGCCTCCAAAGTTAAAAGGATTTCTTTCCAGCCCCAGCTTGCGGCCTCCTCTTCCCTCCCCTTCCCTCCCTTCCCTTCCCTTCCCTTCCCTTCCCTTCCCTTCCCTTCCCTTCCCTTCCCTTCCCTCTCCTTCCCTCTCCTTCCCTTCTCTCCCNTTCATTCTACCTGTTCATAACTCAGCCTTGGTGATTCTTCCAAATCTCTCTCTTACTGTTCATCTCCTACCAGCTGTAGTGCAGATCTCTAACCTTCCTCACTCAAGCTCCTGAAATGATCCCCAGTGAGATCAAGTCCCCCACTGTCTTAGGAATGCCTCTGTTGATGCTTATCCTCATCAGTAGGCATAAAACCACCATTCATATGTACAACCTTGATCTTCTCCCTGTCTTCACCTTGCGGCATAGGCTTTGGCCATTTGGCCCACCGGTGGCCTGCTTTTCATGCTCCTCTATCTTTGATATTCATTCTCTCAATCAGAACGACCCCTCATTTCACCTCTGCATGGTGGGTTTTAGTGTAACTAGAAGAGTCACTCCTATCTTTAGTCTTTGGGCCAGATCAGTTGCTCTTCCAACTGTGCATCCTGCAGGCCTCTACCTTAGCACTGAGTGATTGGAGAGCGCTACTAAGTCCTCCAGACCATGAGCTCTCTCTGCATTTGGACTCCACTCCTTGGTTCCTTGAAACACAGCACAGTGCTTACATCCCAGGACATCTCCCAGCAACAGTGCTGATTAGGTCTTGGCACCAGGTATTCCAGAAGACATCTGCTGGAGGCTTGCTTGGATTTCATGCATGCGGTACATGTGAGTACACGTGTGCATGTCTCTGTGTGTTACATTTGCAACTGATTACATCTATATACACTTTTTACAGATATCTTTTTGTCTAATGCTTCTACTGAGCTATGTTAATGTCAGTTCTTTTTACTGGTACCTCAAGAGAATCTGGCCATTGACTTGGTCAGAAGGAAATACAGGATAGACAGACAGACAGATAGACAGACAGACATGCAGCTCCATATGTTTCTCTAGGACTTGCAAGTACCATCCTAGAAAACATTGCTCTTCTTGATTATTTTCATCAGGGCAGTGTGACATCTGAAACCATTTGTGAGTGACATGGGCATTTTCTTTACTCTGAGCATGGAGTTATTATTCCAGTTAACACACAGAAGATACCACTTAGCACCTAAGTGCCCAGTGTCAACTGAGATGCACACATTTGTACATACATTTTATAGCATTTTTGTTTCCTCTCTTCCTCCAGACATTGAACTTGAGGCTCTGCTGCTGTTTGAGTTGTCTTCCCAAACTCGTGGCTAGGCATAGCTGGGCTGATGGGCAGTCAGTGGTCAGTCAGTTTTAGCCCCTAAAACAATTCACACTTCCTCTTCATAAGCAGAGACTCTTTAAAGATGTCTACCCCTTACAACCTAAGTCAGTTGGGGGTGGGTGGGAATGATGTTTCATTGTTCCTTGAATGTTTTCAGTCTATAAAGCACATCCATTTAGCATATTACAGAGACAAGGACGTGAGTGCTGGATTCAGTTGGCTGTTGGGGAGATCACAAAACCTTGTTTGTCTAGATTTGGTGTTCTTCTGCCAACAACAGCAATTCCAGTTTGGGAAACAGAGTAATTTTCAGACCCTGAAATCAAATAAAGATCAAAGTCTCTTGTACAATGATGCAGCCCTCCCTCTTGTGGCACCTTGTGCTCTTAAAAATTGTCAGTCTGTTTTAATAACTTGTGCTTCTGTTGCTTAAGATGAGACCTCTGAATTGAAAAAAAGCATCTGCTGTTGCACACTAAGCTGACTACCAAACAGTTATGGGAAATAAAGGGGGCCCTTCTGCTGCAGTGAACCTAACGTTCATGGAGACTGATCACTCGTGAGGGGTGACACATGCTGATGGGAAGGCACAGGAAGCCATCATACATTACATATGGTAGAGAACTTTCAAATGAGACTGAGATGTGCAAGACAGGAGGTGACAGCCACCACCAGAAACAATCGCAGAGCAAGATTCTGTGTGACAGAGCGAACTCTGTCAGAACTAGACAATGCGTGCCATTATATACAACGTGTGCATTAACTACACCCTCATATCAGCTGCAGGGCCGCTCTTGTTGTTCTTGTATCTGCCTTAACTGTGCCAGAATATTTTAAGGAGGAAAATAGACTGTGACCAACATTGTTTTTAGTTAAGATTATTTACTTAGTTTATCAGAAACTAAGTAATTTGCCCAGTTTGCTACTTTGCACTCGTCATAGACCAGGCATTGTCCAAACCATAACTCCAGTTACTGCTTTTCTTACCTCTGGAAAGACAAATTAACCCTGAGCTACATCTCAGCCCTAAACCCATAATTTCTATACACCTGACCAAGAAGTAGCCCCCATTTTGCAAAGCATGAAAGAGAAGGTGAAACAGAATTCCAAGTCAGTTCCTAAGAAAGGACCTCACATAGCCGAGACTCCTGCCCAGTGCAGGACCACAAGTGCCTGCCACTGGCCTGCACACTTTCACAAGACACAATGCTTCCTCGTTTTCCTCCCCTCTGTTATTCTGGATATACTAATTTTAGAGGTGCTCTGTGGACAGGAGGAATGCGGTGAAGCTGTTTTTCTAACAAGATGCAATCTGATTGCTTCATTAGGTTTTAATAATATGCTTGGTGGTTTCTGCTTCCTTTAAATGAGTTCAGATCCCTGAGAACCATCAGACCAGGGTACTGTATCACTGCCTCTGGCCGGAGAGAGAGACAGGTTAAGCTGACAGCTGCAGTGCATCAGCAGTTAAGCCCCAAATAGAACAGTGGTTGTCTACATCCGGTGCTTGGCCACTGGGATAGCCCCACCTGTACAGAAAAGCCAGTGACGCTGTCCACCCGAAAAGGAAGAAAAGCTTATGATGCTGATAATTTGGTGAATGTGAGATTCCCCAAGAAGGACTTAGGATGGCTGAAAATATTGTCTCCTCTCTCGAAACCACCATCATTGCAGGAAAGACTGCAATGAATTTATAATTCGAATGCCCACATCAAAGCACAAGCCCACAATGCAGACATGGAACACCCACTCTTTCAGGAGGGTGTCTTTGGAACCCAGAGTCATGGAAAAAGCAATAAAGGATAATATTTAAGTTGATAAAAGATGCAAACATGGCTTTATTGGGTTTCTAAATTCAAATTAAAAGAATAAATATCTCATCAGTGACACTAATTAAAGATTGGTCAAAGATTTGTCTGTGTCTCCTACAGCAAATACCAATCAGAACTGATAAAGAGAAGTAACATTTATTGGACTTCAGTTTTAGACAGAAGTGATGATCACAAAGTCTGCTTTCGCAGGGATGCTCAAGTGATTGAAATTTGG
This sequence comes from Mus minutoides, assembly GCA_902729485.2. NCBI lineage: Eukaryota > Metazoa > Chordata > Mammalia > Rodentia > Muridae > Mus > Mus minutoides. The sequence continues at coordinate 5,945,567 of LR749488.1, forward strand.
CATCAGCTGGCATGAGAGAGGCATGAAAACTACACTGTCCTGTTGCCACCACACAGGGAAAGTCTGGTGTGGAGTCACTGTCAGAGGCCACGCAGGGAAAGTCTGGTGTGGAATCACTGTCAGAGGCCACACAGGGAAAGTCTGGTGTGGAATCACTGTCAGAGATTTCAGTCTAGAAACTTCTGCTTTTTGTTTTTGGTTGGTTCTGTGTGTTTTTAAGGTTTTCAATAGAAACCATTGCTGTTTCAAAAAAATAATATAGCCATTTAAAAATGGAATGAGCTTTTAAATCTTTCTTATTTTACAATTATTCTTTAAATAACTGCTTGTTTTCTAACGAGACAGAAAGGGTGAAGATCTAGTTTGGGGCCAGGGGAGGTAGGGAGGTGGGGTGACATCACCCTACTGCCCACACATCAACAGTTAAACATTATTCATGTGTGTAGATACATGTCTACTTGAAGCCACTTTTGCTAGCAGATACATGAAACAGTAAAGTTAAAGTAACTCTTAGCTTGACCCAGCATGCAACTGTCATTCTGTCTTTTTTTTTTCCTTCCTTTTTTTTTTTTTTGTATGTACTCCTTACATGTCAGGCACATTAAAATTCACATTTAAATTTCAAATGAGTTAAATACACCATGGCTTTCAAATACATGACTGGTTTTTGTTCTTCTCATGTTATATTAATATTAATATCATGGAATCTTCCATACCCTTGCATTCCTTGCTGACTATCTGATAATTGGGCTGGGGAAGAGTAGCCGGGGTCATCTCTGTTTGGCTTATCTCTGCGAGGGAGAGGGTGGCTAGTAATAGAAGGAAGGAGAGGCCATAAAGTAGTAACAAAAAAATTGAAAAGAAGATTGAATCTCTGACCAATTTGAAACATATCCCAGAAAATCCATAGAGAAAAAGATAAAGTGTGTCCATGAGTAAGTTAACTAAACAGGTTACCCACAGTGAGAGCAAATGGAGTTAGCCCATTGTCCATGTTTAATTTCCTATTAGTCCCTGGCGTTTACTACCATGTCTGAGTTGGGGCATCTGTAAATTCAGTTAAATACAGTGCATTGTCTAAACATATCACAGCTCCAATCAGTCACCCTGGGTGCTGATAAGGAGCCCCTTTTATTATTGAATCTACAATAGGGAGGCCCTGCAAGCTCTGAGATAAGGGACAGGTATTTCGTGGTTTTCTTTTTCTTTCTTTCTTTTTTTCTTAACTTATGGGGGCAAGGAAAGGCAGGTAGTGGGTGCACCTGCCCCTACCTCTCTGACAGTTATTACTGCTTTCTGATTTGCTTTATGGGAGCAATGTGATTTTGTTTCTCGGTCTTCCTCTTGGTGAGTTTATTATGTTTCTCTTCAGTTTTAACTTAAAGTCCATGAATCACAGAGAAGACAGGCAGGCGGTTGGGTGCTGTTACCAAGCCAAGCACCAGAAACACAGGAAACAAAACACAGACCTCTCATGATTCTGGGACAATCAAGGGCCTCTTTAGAAAGTTCTACTCCTTCACTCTAAAATTCCAGCTGTTTTTTCCTGCAGGCTGGGCACCTCAGGATGAAACTCAGTGTTTGTTTGACTTTTCTGTTTGATAGTTGCATTAAAATGTTTGCCAAGGGTTCCTCCTGTAGGGATCGAGCTCCAGTAGCCAGTTACTGTAGTGCTATCTATCAGATGGTTAGATCCATACACATCCCAAAGTTTTCCACACAGGCCACATATGTTTTTTTTTTCCTTTCCCGTTGTTTCTATCACTGCTTTAAAGCTTGCACAATTACATGACACCATCCATCCTGTGACTAGGAGAGCACAGGCACCCATGTTTTCCCTTTGAGACGTCACCACTATCTTATCTCCTAACTTTACGTTTCCCAGGAAGATGTTAGTTCCCATTTCCAAGACATCCGGGTCTTCTCATCACTCTCAAAGATACCACTCAGGTGCTGGCTGCTGACCCCGTGTGAAGATCAACGGACTTGCCTACCGCACACGTGGTTTTTAATGTGATGATTGATAACTTTTGCAGACAGCCCATATGCCTAGCCCCTGCACGCCCGTGAGTGTGCAGATCATGCTGCCTTCATTTGGTTTTATGAGCCTGTGCTTGCTCTTCCCCAGGCAGGTGTCTTGCTGCAGCTGGCGTTTGCTTAGTAAATCGGCTCACACGCTGCAGGTCTGTTTCCCTGGAACACTGTGCCCTGGCCAACAGCAGGAATGAGAGGAGAACAGAGAGAGAAGGGCTTGCCTTTATCAAGTTCCAGTTTAAGTGCTCCTTGCTTACTTTTCCTCTGCTACTGAGGACTGAACCCAGGGCAAAGTGCTGGCTAAGCACATGAGATGGGATACCCTGCACACCCAGTACTCTTGGATGCACTGCATTGGCCTGCTTTTTCTTTTCTATTTGTGTGTATGTGTGTTTATTTAGGTGTGTGCATGTATGTGCTTTGGTGTATGTGGGTGCACATGTATGTGTTATATGTGTGAGGACAACCGGGGTGCAGGTCTCAGCACTTTCCACTTTTTGACACAGGGTTTCCCAGTTGCCTGGAACTTTGTCACATAGACTATGTTAGCTAGCTCCCCAGAATTTAGTAATCTTCCTGTCTCCACCTTGTGGCTCGGATGACAGGCATGTGCCATGTATCATTGCACCTGACATTTAATGTGAATTGTAGGGGTCTCATGTTGCTGAGGTCCCCAGACAGTACCACCTCCCTACCTGCATTAGATAGGGTTTTCTGTTTGTTTCTCTCTTATGAAACCCAGAGGTGAGCTGACCTCAGGTGCAGCATCTTCTACACACTGCCCACTTGCTAATGAGCCAAAGAATTCTTTGGTCCAATAGATGCCAGAGATGTTTCTCCCCCACAAACATATTTCTGTGTGGTGGATGAGAAATGATGCTATTGGCTTGCTAAGGCTGAAAAGCTAAGAATACTTTTCGGATCCTAGAACAACAGGTAAGGATGTTAGGTGTTGTAAGCCAAGGATAATAATGGAAAGATAGTAGTCATCAGGGATCACAGGCTATCAGCAACAGATTATCAGATGGAGACACTGAGCCAGACAACCCCTGACGTCACACAATGCATTTTTCAAAGAAGGTTCCTGCAGTTTAATCATGACTTAACTTTTAGTTATAAATGTCCTCAGAAGTATACAGGGTTGTGAGGAAGCCAGGCTGGGACTGTGGGCAGGAGTAGGGGGAAGAATTAGATTTTTTCCTTCCTCTTGCTTGACTCAGAGCAGTGTGGCTCTCATCAAAGACCATTTACACCCATATTGAAATTCATGGGTTTTTTTTTGTTTGTTTGTGTTTTTGTTGTTTTTGTGGGTTTTGTTTTGTTTTGTTTTGTGTTTTTGCATCCCCAATAGTGTCCTTGTTTTGTGGGACTCGTTCCTGACTATTCCAGTTTGACTTCAAACTCTCTCTATAGCCAAGGGTGACCTTGAACACCCGATTCTCCCATTCTCACTCGGGGAGTGCTGGGTTCCAGGTGTGTATCACTACACCTCCTATATGTATTGCTGGACACTGAGGTCAAGACTTCCTGCTTGCTAGGCAAACACTTTCAACTGCATCCTCAGCCCTTCATGGTGTCCTGGGCTGATGAATATTAAATAAAAATCTGTTCTCATACACTTAGTCAAAGAGAAGTAGCTATACTCATAGCAAACGTTTGCAAACGTTGTAAGCATTAAGCTAGTTTCATGCACTGGGCCAGAGGTTTAGAGAACGGTTGGGTAAGTGGAGTTAAGAAAGCAAACAGTCAGCTGGGCGTGGTGGCGCACTCCTTTAATCCCAGCACTTGGGAGGCAGAGGCAGGCGGATTTCTGAGTTCGAGGCCAGCCTGGTCTACAGAGTGAGTTCCAGGACAGCCAGGGCTACACAGAGAAATTCTGTCTCGAAAAACCAAAAAAAAAAAAAAGAAAAGAAAAGAAAGAAAGAAAGAAAGAAAGAAAGAAAGAAAGAAAGAAAGAAAGAAAACAGTCTGTGAGCTCAGAAAGCATAGTAAGAAAAACAGGCAAGTTGAGCTAGAGGAGGCATCATGGGGATCAGGTGGCACTGTTTCCTTTAAAGTTGTATGCTAGCACACTCAATGACTAAATAGGATTTTAAGAGATATCAGATATAGAATCTAGAAAACCGATGTTGTTTTCCTCACTAATGTAGCTGAAAACTAAGTTTAGCAATTCAAGTCCAAAGACAACGAACGCTGTGTGATGCCTGCCCCAGAATTGGTCTGTAGCGCTGAAACCCTACAGGATGCTCTCTATCCACTGCTGCATGTGTCGCCTACATGCAGTTTTGCACTGTGGGATCACCAGGAACTTATCCCATCTGCATCTGCTTCACATAGACAATAAGCACCACGTCAGGGGCTGCATTGAGTATTAGTTTAAAGATAAATTCATGCCCAGTGAACTCACATGCGTTTTCTGTACCCTGTGCACGCAGAGGGTTCTCTCAACACGGCCACACTGTGGGGCTTTTGTTTGGCTGGCTAGACAGCTGAATTGAAGTTTTGAAATCAAGTCAAAGCCGTCATCTGTGAGAGAAACTCTCGAGACACTTCAGTGTGATCCCTGAATGCCTTCTGCACTTTGCCCTGACCCACAACCACTGTGGAACAGTGAACATGGCTTCTGCCACCCACAGAGGTTTGGAGTTCACTTGGATCAGGCTGCAAGTGATAAGACCATCATGGGACACAGGAAAGTGTATCAGCGCTTGCTACCGATGTCCCTTAGCTTTGAGGTTCTCAGCCTGGTTTTACTGTTTGAGATGTACAGAGACATGTCTCATGTACATAATTACTGGGGAACACCTCTTTCACAAACACAATATCTTTTCATTATCTTTCATACCAAAGTATTTATAAAAATAGAGTAAGGGTAAAACCTGGGGTCTGTGGGCAATTAGCCTCCCCTAGTCAATGTCACACATGAAGACTGTGTCACAGAGTGGCTGGTGACTCCACACACCCCTCCCTGTGATGCTGGGAGCTGCACTGGGAGACCTCGACCTTCTTGCTGTTATCACAGGCAGAAGCTGTGATGGTGTGTGTCTAATACTTCCCGTGCTTGAGGGCATAAAGACTGAAAGCAGAATGTATGAAGGCGAGGCTTGTGCAGGTGGGTTGTATGTTGTTATGTGTGTACAGTTAACAGCTGTGTGACCTTGTCCAGTCATTTAGCTACTGCCATTACTTATTAATATACTACTGAGGTTTTATTCTTATTGAAAGGCTTCCAATAGACTTCAAGTTTTAAGGGTTTGAAGGGGACTGTGAGAAAAATATAATTTTATAAAATGTGCTATAGAAAGCTTTGTAGATAAGCAATAATGCTAATGAACTACAGAGTTAAATACTTCTTTCCCCTCCCCTTCTCTCCTCTCTTCATCCCTCCCATCCTCTTTTCTCCTCTCCCCTTTCCTCTTCTCATGTTTTCACTTATATTTATTTATTTATTTATTTATTTATTTATTTATTTGGTTTTTCGAGACAGGGTTTCTCTGTATAGCCCTGGCTGTCCTGGAACTCACTTTGTAGACCAGCCTGGCCTTGAACTCAGAAATCTGCCTGCCTCTGCCTCCCGAGTGCTGGGATTAAAGGCATGTGCCACCACACCCGGCTTTTTTACTTCCTTTTATACCTCCCTTTCCCTCTTTTCCTTCATTCCTCCTTCCTTCTTTCCTTCCTTCCTTCCTTCTTCCTTTCTTCTTTCCTTTTCCTTCCTTTTTCCTTTCTTCCTTCTTTCTTCCTTTCTATGACATTGTGTCTATATCCCCTTGTAAATCAAGGTAATAACATCTGACTCCTGCTGCAGTCATGAATAAAATAATATTCCAACCTGTAAGCCAGGAAGGAATTCACACCAAGGCTATCAGAGAGACAGGGGAGTGGGCCAGTCTGGAGACCACAGTGGAGGGATAATAATTTATACTAAGTATAAGAATCTCAACTCATCACTCCTTGCCCAGAATAAGGTTATTAATAATTATTATTATTGATTCACCATAAAGTTGTTTGTTTTGTCACAACAGGTACTAATGACCAGAACTTGCTCAGTTACTGTATTAAATAATGTACCTTCTTGTGTAGCCACAGCATTTTGGCCTAGTTTCCAGGGAGATTTCTCCTCAGGCAACTGTGGCCCTCCTGTGTGGCCTGAACTATGTACATAGTACCCTCTCTAGTGAACCTAGGAATTCTCTGGAAATCCTTGGCGGGAGCCCCTGGAAGGCTTAGAGCAGCTGGCTGCCAACCAGATTTCCTTTACAGGGAGTCCCTTCCAACTAGCAGCCCATTGTGCAACCAGAATCCTGGCCTGCTGCCAACCAGGGGCTCTGTGCAAGCAGGGGGTGACTGGGAGCTGGGACTGACAGCCCCACTCCCACATCTCAGCACATCTTTAACTACACCCCACAGTCCAGGCAGGCCTCTGTGAGGCCCTGAATAATCTGCAGTGCCAAGACCCAGAAAAGAGCTGAGAGGAGTACACAGGCTGTCTGTCTTTCCTTGCAGGCTAAGGGAAGGATGGACAGAAGCCACATTGACCAGGACATGTTTGCTCTCTGTGACTGACTTTGAAGCCAATCATTCCTTTTTGCTTCCTTCCTTCTTTCTTTCTTTTTCTTTCTTTTTGGGGGATGGAGGAGGTAGACAGGGTCTCAACTATGTAGCTCTGGTTGTCCTGGAACTCTCTACATAGGCCTCAAACTCAAAGAGATCCACTTGCCTCTGAGTGGCAGGATTAAAGGCCCCACCACATCCAGCTGATTCATGATGAACATGTATTTGGAGAATTGAGTTGAATAAGATTTCTGGACAAAAGGGACATAATACATAGCCCTGTGCTTCTTTCATAACACTTGGGATACCTACAGTGGCAGAGAGAGAATGAGGGGGGAGGGAGGGAGAGAGAGAGAGAGAGAGAGAGAGAGAGAGAGAGAGAGAGAGAGAGAGAGAGAGAGTGCATGTTTTCCTCACAGGTCACTTTCAGCTAGGACATCACTGCATCATATCTCCCACAGTTTAGGTGTTGTTAGCAAGGCTCCTCCCAGAACCCCCTCCCACAGAGGCCTCCTCCTGCTCCACAGGCATCCAGCCTCAGCTAGCACTCAGCTTACCCTGGCACACTGATTGCAGGCAAACCCAGGTGTAGTGAGAAGCCTGTGCATGCAGCATTCCAGGGTTTTCCCTGGTAAGCCTGCATAGGATGCCTTTTCCTGTCTCTCCCCCTACCCCCCAACCCAACCCGGGTTCCCCTCCACCAACTCCAGATAAGCAGTAGGCCCCAGTCAGATTCCATTTCACCACCACACACTCTCTATGGTCATCTTTTAATATTTGAAAGGATCATTTGTTAACTGGAAATGGTCAATTTTTTTTCCTTTGGCTTTTGAAATATAATTTTCAATTTTTAATTTGATTCATTTAGATGAAATCATTAATCAGGGTTGAAACTGAGTTAATTTTCTGGAAAATAAATGAGGCTGTTAGAGTGAACATTATTAAGTGGCTCTTTGTGAGAAAGAGCTAATAGCTGGAAACAGGGGAGACTTGGCGAATTGGAGCGCTCAGGCAAAATCGAAAGGATTTTTTTTCCTTATTAAGTGAAATAATTCATTTTAAAAATTAAATTGGAGGATTTTCAGCATTAAGCATTATAAACATCCCATTAATTATATCAGAAATGGTAAATAGCAGTTTCGAAAATTTCTAAGGAAAAGTACAGTCTCTGAGAACATACACAGCAGATCTCTCTCTGTATACATTAGGCATATGTAGGTGTGTATATATGTATATATGTGTATGCATATAATATTACATGTTTATATGTTATATGTGTATATAATTTATGTGTGCACACAATACATATATAGACATACACACACACATATATATATATATATATATATATATATATATACAAATACACATATACATATAAGTACATTCATTTTTGTGTATATGTGTATCATATACACACACATATATACTACATAGTATATATATATATATACATATATATATATATATATATATATATATATATATATACATGTACACATATACTATATATAATATACACATACATACACACATCCCTGCCACTGAGACACACACCTAGTTCAGAGTTCTCTTTCATATTATAGATGATAGGGCACATAATCTCTTGAGATTTTATTATCATTTGGAAGATCTAATGAACCAGTTTGTACTTGAACCTACTTCACCTCTTCTGCCTCTTTCCCAGTTATTAAAGCCTTTAGCTGTGGCTGGTCCTGGTGTCCAAGCCTGTGATTTTTGTCTCCCTACCACATTCCTCATAGTTAGCGTCCGCGCTTTCCCTTGCGTTTCTGTTAATAGCTCACTAGTCCTGCCACTCTGGCTCTCAGTGGCTCCAGCACCCATGCTCACAGGTTTGTTCATCGCCTCATTTGAAATCCTGCTGGTGAGCACCCAAACAGCCTTCTCTCAGTTCCTCCTCTCTGCCTAATCCTTGTCTTTTAAGAGTTTTTTATGTGCTCAGGGTCAAGACTGTAAGTCCTTGATGGCATGGCTCCCTTTCTCTACATACAGTAAGGCACAGCAATGACGCTTTGAGAGCATCTTGGAGAAGAGGCTCCACACCCCAGGCCATATCATGCTCTTTTTTCCCCTTCATCTGAACCAGAGTCAGATATGAGCCCTCTGCCCACCCCCCCAAAAGACTTTTCACTTTCTATGGGGTTCAGCATGACTCTAAATGGTTGGGATCCTGAGATCTCATCCTTTCCTGTCAAAACAAAAAACATATAGGTTTGGCAGGCACATGGCCTTCTTAATCCCTGTCTCTGGGAGATTGCAGGACACTAGCGAATCTATCACCTACTATTCCTTAGTCCCACAAGCCGAGGTTTTCTGATGAGCCCTGTGCTTATAGTTGAGAATCTTATATAAAAACCTTCCCAGTAATGCATCAAATGAGGTTTGTTTTTCCTTTTTTGTCTGTTATTGTTTTACCTGCACGTATGTCTATGCCTCGTGTGTACACACACAGTGTCTGGAAGGCATTTGATTCCTGGAACTGCACGTGTGTCTATGCCTCGTGTGTACACACACAGTGTCTGGAAGGCATTTGATTTCCTGGAACTGCACGTGTGTCTATGCCTCGTGTGTACACACACAGTGTCTGGAAGGCATTTGATTTCCTGGAACTGGAGCTATAGATGTTTGTAAGCCTCCATTTAGCTGCTGGAACTGAACTCAGGGCCTCTGCAAGAGCAACGAGTGCTCTCAATTGCTCAGCCCTCTCTCCAGCCCACGTATATATGCATGCATGCATGCATGTATATATGTTGTCTCAGGGTGCTGATGGAGGTGAATCTTATGTCTTTGTACATGCTAGGCAAGTGATTTCTTATCTCTAACATTGTTATTAGATTATTCATTAATATTCCTGTTAACTACTGTTATCAAAGTCTAGACATGTTAGGAACAAAACAGAAAATCCCTGACTGTCCAGCAGTTGTTGCCTTTATTGCAAACATGATAGATGCCCACTCCCCAACGCCCCAAATTGAATTAATCAACCTACCCCCCTCTGGTGTTCGCAATCAGTTTAACACTAGGAATTGTATTGCCTTGGTCCCCAGGATGCTGTGGCCAGATCAGTTTTGGTCCAAGTCATATAGTAGGCAGATGCAAACATATGCCACTGATCGCAAAAAAATTGAATTTAGTGACTCTTTGGACTTGGAAGCCCGAGCTGCAATTCGCTTACTTCAGAATTGACTGCCTTGTGCTGGGTTCGGCCATCTGTCCCACAAGAGACATGATCAACTCCCCCACACAGGGAACATCAATATTGGCTAGTGCTGCTGGCCCAAGTCAATACAAATGTTGAATGTTCGCAAGCAGAGATCTGTAAAGAGGTAGCTAGCACGTTCCCTTTCCTCTACTTACACATCTTCAAGTATCGTAAAATCAAAGTGAGCTAGTAGAAGCAGCTCATGCCTCAATTTCAGCTCCCTCCTCGTAGGCTGGCTCCCCTGCCCGCTCAGTTCTGATCCCCTTTAAATGCCTCTGCTTTTGTAGACGAAGAAAGACCCACATCCCATCCGGGATGCTGTGTGATGCCTGCCCCACACCCTGTTTCACACATACACTGCAAGTGCTTGCATGAGCTCACTTGCAGAGAGTGGAGTTGGCAGTCTTATCAGGAAAAGAGAAAGGAGCCCTGAAGATGAAAGCCGGTGTGGTGACAGAAGTCCTTATTACTTTGGGCAGTAATGGAATGCAGGGTACACAGGGTAAAGTGACAGCCACCCAGACCACTTAGGGAGAACTAGAGCAGTAATCGTGTTTTATGTTGTTCCCCGTCTGCCTTTCTCTGTGAGCCATTTGACCTGAGGGATGGGGCTTGTATTGGATGGAAGCAATTGAAGAGGCCTGGGCTGTGCTTCCTGGGTGCTGTGGGAACTGGCTTTGGGGCACCCCAAGTCCAATTCTAGTTAATGAAATATAAGAGGCAATACTTGTCTTTTCTCCCACACTCCTAAAAATACCCAAATCGATGAATTTGCTGCCTGTTTTTATTGTTTGAGTTTTACCACTTTTTTATACTCAGACAGGTGTGTTGGCTGTGGGGGAGGGGAAGGGTATGCCATTGCTGTTCTGTGTAATCGTTTCCATAATCCAGCACTGCAGAGAATAAAATTGACTCGATCCCAAGGGCTTCCAGAGAGTTTGTGTATACGATCAGCTTTGTTACAGAGCTGGGAGTTGAAGTGAACAGCTAGGAAAGGCTTGTGCTTTTTCAAGAGATGCGCTTGCATGGACAGTCAATTAGGCACTCCAAGGACTTATTTGTCTGCAGAAATGGAGAGAAGGTACAAAGAGTAGAAGAGATATCACATGTCTGCTACATCTTACTGAGACATTACAGGAAGTTTACAGTGTTTAAAGTTCTTTAAAACATACTTCCTGGATACAGACAGAGCAGGTCTGCCTCGTTGCCAGTGTTACTCAGTGGGCTCCACGATAGTGCAAGTAAACAGATCCAACTAGGATTGGTTATCAGGAGAGAGCCCGGGGTACACGTCACAGGTGCTCTGTCATGTCGGAAGGGCCTGTCATTCTTGCTAGCTCACCGAGTCACTCTGATGAGGAGGACCAGGTGCTTTCAGACTAGAATATTTGATATTCAATAAAGCCCTCCCCCCAGGTAGTCATAGCAACGTTTAAAAACATAAGGTATGTTTTCTATCATTCAAAGATATTTTAGCACTTGCTTACTTTTAATTATGTCTTCTTGAACATGGACAGCAAACATTTGCCAGGAAAGAGTTTTCTCTTTTTATTTCCCATTTAGAAAATAGACTACCTACTTGTGCACAGGCCCTCACATGGCCCACCCTAGTTCCATGAATTCATCTTCCAGACCTGATAGACAGCTCCTGTCTACAGTGATGGCACACATGCTAGAAGGTGACAGGCCCCAAATGCCTTTACTGCCAAGGTGCTAACACCTGAAGCTCCTCATAGTCTCCTCCGCATGGTTCCTCCCTTCATGTGTACATCTTTTCAAGGAGTTCTACAGCACTCAGTGTTCCCTGTAGGCCAGGCACCATTTCCTGCCTCTTGTGACTTCCTGTACTCACTCTACAGGAAAGAAAGCAGTGTCCCAGTAGGAGCCACACAGAAGCAAAGAAAGGACCAGAGCTGTGCTCTGTCTCTACTAGCCCAAGTTTGAGTGGCACTGTGTCGTAACCTGAGTGCTAAGACTCCTATCCATGGGTGAGGTAGCAGCAGAAGATCACTTTGGAAAGCTGGGGGTGGAAGAAGATAGTTGGGGAAAATCTTCCCTGCGGGTTGGATGGCTATGCAATAGGACTGATGAGACCAACACACATTTTGCAAACCTCAACATGCCCCAGCTCCAAATTGTATTTAAATAGGTATAAATAGTATCTTGAAAAGTCATATTTTCTAGAAATGAGAGAATTTCGAAAAGCAAAAGTGTAAAGTATGGGAAAGCATACTGTAATACAGATGTGAATTATTAATAACAATAAGTAGGAGAGTGTCAAGAGATGTAGCCACTCCTTTAGTTATCATGTGCATGGATATATGTTTACATAATTACTATCTATTGTCATATATTATATCATTATTATAATTATAATATATCATATATATTTGTTTTTATTTATATTATATACTTATTTATACATTCATATATAATATCATTCATACATTTCATTATTCTATATTGATATCATTATATGCATGATATAATAATATGTTATCTATAATGTATATTGTTAATATATAACATTAAATTATATAATATATAATAAATTATTATAAATACAGATTATATCAATATTTTATATATTAATATACTATACAAAATAAAATATATATTGTAAAGAGATATACATTTGTATATATTATATACAATAATATATACTATATACAATAATATATACTATATATGCATATATGATATAGAAGTTGAGAGAAGATAAGATTGATAGATGAGAAATAGGTAGATGACCAATGGTAGATAGAGTATATAGAGCCACAGATAGATCGATGGATGGATGGATAGATAGACAGACTGATAGGCAGCCAGACACATGGTTAGATCATTTTTCTTTCACTTAACAAGCAAGCCACATATACCCAAAATTGATGGAGCCAGGAGCTGAGCCCAGGTCTCATGAATGTGAAAAGAGTCTCTCCTCTGTCTGCTTTTTCAGACCACTTGGCAGAGATGTTCTTGTGTTTTTCGATATAAGATATTATTAAAAGTCCATGTGTGTGCACGGAATGAATCCTAAAGCTATCACTGAGGATGTGATCAGACTTATTTATGTTTCCCTATGAATTCACGTCTGTCAACTCTATCAATTACTTCAAACTTTAGAAAACTGTCCAGTATTCATAAGAGTGTGCCGAGTCGAAGTGTAATTAGCTGGGTTTTCAGAGGACCAATTGGGATGCAGGCACTTAACAACAGTCAGTTGTTATCAGTAATCCAATCTTCCAAGCTGTGGTTGGCCAGTTGTTGAGTATGTTCCGAACAGAAAAGATGGGCTTGGGGTGTGTATGTGGGTTGCAAAGAAAGGTTTTAATTGTCTTTTTTTAATGTCCTTAAAACAAAGAGCCTGTATTTCCATTTAATTAAAACAGTAAAGTTGAGTTTCAGATATATGGAATTCAGCACCAACTATCATTGATTTTGTTCATTTCTCTTCTGTTCTTTTCACTTCTAACCCCCACCCAGATAACTAACAATAAAGCACTATGCATTTTCATTAAAAAGCAGATCAACAATGAAGAAGACAGATCACAGTCTTGCATATGCTGGTGGAGAGGCATGTGGCTGTTATTCATTTGCACTGCTCAGTATGTACAATGGCCACTGCTTTCCCCCACTGACTGACTTTCTGTCTGTGTGCCTGAGGAGTAGCTGGTCACGGGTAAGGAGGGCTGTGTGTGGCTCTGATGTTGGAAGCATTTCCTGGAACCCACATCGTCTCAGAACCTGCTTCCATCTCCTCGCATTTTCCATCTCCTCGCAGGTTCCATGTCCTCACAGGTTCCATCCCCTCACAGGTTCCATCTCCTCGCAGGTTCCATCTGGTTCCATCCCCTCGCAGGTTCCATCACCTCGAAGGTTCCATCTCCTCTCAGCTTCCATCTGGTTCCATCCCCTTGCAGGTTCCATCCCCATGCAGGTTCCGTCCCCTGGCAGGTTCCGTCTCCTCGCAGGTGTGCATCCTCAGCCTGTCCCAGAGATGCTACATGGCAGTGGGGGAAGTTGCTTAAGCGATTCATTTACTGAAAAACTGATTTCCTTTCTATCAACCCCTCTGGCAAGATGGTAGCACTAATCTAAAGCTGTAGTGATCCCAGGGTCATTAATACCATTTGAAAATATACGTCAAGGGTGTTGGGTAAAAAGCATCAAAATCTACTGAAGGACAAAGAGGTGTTTTGAAATATTTGATCACAGATAAATCTAATGTTTCAGAGTATTTAGGGGAAAAAGGAGAAGTAGAGCAAAGTGTTAGCCGAGAAGTAGAACTGCAGAGGCAATTCTGTCAAAGGCTGACAGGAACGCCAAGACCATCCTATGTTCACTGACATAGACTGTGGGTACTGGCAAAGGCTGACAGGAACGCTGACAGGACTGTGGTTTTCCACATCAGACTCCATGCTTCCGTTGACTTTCAGGACTGCAGGCCAGTGATGTTGCAGCATCCCTGGTGGGTTGTCATGACATTGCTCCATGCGATTCAGGTGGTGATCCTTGGTCACAGAATTGACCCACTGAGCCCATCCCATCACGTCAGGGGACGTGGCATCAGCCTCTTCCCTGGGTTGTGGCCATATACCAGGCATTTATCTCTGCGAAGTGGTGCTTGCCCACTTCAAAGTAGTAAAAATGTTTGCAGCCCTGTTAATGTGAAGTCATTATTCCAGTCCATAAGTTTACTTGCATATTTACATAGGGTGATGTGGGTTTGTGGGTTTCTGTTTTATTCGGGGAGTTAAACTCAGCTGCTGTCATTGATTTCAATGCCCAGTTTATCCCAGACTTATGTAATGGAAAGCACTTCTAGATGGCTTATTTACTTATTGATTGATTGGTTGATTGATTGATTGCTTGATTGACATGCCTAGGTCATTTACACTTCACCTTCTTGCTTTTATGGTACACGGAAGCAGGACTTGTTTACTTTCCGTGCTAACTGAGGTCCAGACGAAATTTGGGTTTTTGCAACGCAAAGATTTTTCCTATACTGTAACTAGCTCTCAGATCGCATACTATAAGGTATTCAGTAATTTGTTTCAGGTATGACTGTTCGAATCCACTCCTACAGGTTCAGGGCTCTGCTCCTCTGACTAGAAGTTTCACAGAGCCTCGATCCTCTCTCTCTCTGTATGCCCCCACCACAATGTTTTCCAATTCAGAAGCTCCTTGAAGCTCATTGGTACACTGGCTGTCATGGATAACTCATGTCATAGACACTAGTGAGTCAGTCATTGGCCACTGGCGATTAGCTCAGTCTTTGTCCCCCTCTTCCCTCCAGGGACATCTGGAAGGTAGGAGCTGAGCATTCCAAAGTTCTAATAAAAGTTTTGTATTTCTAGAAGCCAGAGCCCATTATGAGGCTATCCATGGCCCAGCAAGCTCACCTCATTGAAACGTTCAGGAGAATCCATCCATGTTCCTCACTTGCAAAGTTGCAAGGAGTGTTGAATCAGGAACCAGGGACAAAGACCATACATTGTCCTATGAGACCAGGCATAACTTGACGTTCTATGTTAGTGTCACATCGTGTAGTCCCCAAGCAATGGCAAGGTATCAGTAAAGGAGTGTGGTGTGCATGCGGGGTGTGCTTGTGCATTTGGAGACACCGTGTGTCTTCCCTGGTTGCTCTAAGGCAGGGTCTCTTGATGAAGGATCCTATATCTCCACTTCCTCCTGAGTGCTTCATTATAGGTGACTACCAAACCTGCCTGCTCTTCACTTGAGTTCTGGGATCAAAATTCCAGGCCTTCAGCTTTCAGGAATGCAGCTTTTTATCCAGTAGACTCTATCCCCATCTCACGATATCTTTCTATGTTAGTATAAACGGTCCTGTGAGTAAGAAAACAAAAGCAGCATACTGGCCATGTCTTCCCCAAGCAATCTGAGCTTATAAACAAGGTGGTAATTAGTGTCCTATACTGATGGTTCTCAGTTATGCTCCAAATGCAAGTTATGTGCTGACATTAACTAATCACTTCCACATCAAAACCAACTGTATCCCAAAGTCTGAAATGGAGGTCATTAATACATTTGAGGTTTCAGGAACAGAAAAAGCATTAAAATTATAAGTATATATTCATACCGATGGCAGGCATGAATTAATTCATAACAATACATTTATTAATAGAAATGGTCCAGGTGGCATTGTCTGTTATTGCTTTAAGGGTAGGTCTGTACTTTCTGGTTTTGTGCTATCAAGAAGGTATAGAAGAACCAGGAGCCCAAGGGGATGAGAGATGTAAGATGTAAGAATAAAATGATTTGCAAGCTTGTCAAAAACTCAAATAGCAATTTCCTTAAAAAAGCCCTAATGATCAGTGGCCATCAATCAAATTAAGCCATCAGATTGAAAACGAAAGTGAAACCACAGGTTTAATTCACATATTTATTGCTGTTGGTTCACAGTAATGATTGAGCATTAGCCAGGGGGAGCATGTTAACATACTGTACCTATAAAGGCAGAGAGCTTTCACATACCTATATATATTGTGCTTTTTATATTGTTACTGATAAATAACATGGGATTCCATCCAAATCCCAGCTCATGTAACTTCCAAAGGTGTATATTGCAAAGTTAGAATGGAGGCTCAACATAACGGTATCAGTGGAGAGCCGTGCTTTGGAAGCAGGCACACCCTAGCAGCAGCAGAGTGTGTGAGCTCAGAGAGAACACTGTGTGCAGCCTGCAGGCTATCCTCACCCAAAATGCTTATTGCTGTGTGTGTGTGTGGGGGGGGTATGTGTGTGCATATGTGTGTGTGCATGTGTGTGTATGTGTATATGTGTTGTGTGAATATGTGTGTGGGAATGTGTATGGGTACATACATATGTATGGGAGTGTGTGTACGTGTAAATGTATATATGTGTGTGCATGTATGTGTATGTGAGTGTGTGTATGTGTGTGCATGTGTACATGTGAATGTGTGTATGTTGAGTGTGTGGCACTGTGCATGTTTTCTGCTCCTCAGTGAATTCTTTGAAGATTATTTTTCTTTTGTTTCTTTCACCCACGGTTTATTTTAAAATGTGTATTGTTTTTTTTTTTGAAACTCCAAAGCAGAAGGGGGAAGGGAGGCGAATCCTTCTCTTGTGAAAACAATTATTGTCCTTATTTTTTTATTTATTCATTTTTGGGTTAATTTAGTCTGGCTAAAATTACATACATATTCATGGTTCTTAATAAGAACGAAGCTTTACTCTTAGTTAGTTTCCATAAATCTGTTCTCATAAGCTCTTGATCGACACCCACTCTAACTCTTGGAAGGAGATTTCAGACTATCCATGAATGCTGCTCACAGATCTCTATTTTGTTAACTCTTTCCCCCAACCTCTGAATGCTTCTCTACCAGACAATATTAAATTACACCTGCTTTGCCCTTAAGTTTCAGGAGAGTGCAAGAAGGGCTCTGTGGGAAGCTTTGGAGGGTGTAAAGGGAAGGAAGAAACAGCATCATTTTATTATAATCTCAAAAGGAAAAGAACAAAACTTACAGTTGACCACATATTGTAGTCAAAGCATAGACTGTTTATCTATTCCTAAATGCACTAAAGTATTTTTAATGATTTATTTTATTATTTAATTAGATGAATGAGTGTGTCCTGTGTGGGTGTGCAGGTGTCTGTGGAGGCCAGGGCTTCCCCTCTCCCTGGAGCTATAATCCTAGGCTTTAGCTTATGTCTGGAGCTACAAGGGTCCTGGGAACTGAATGTAGGCCCTTTGCAAGAGCAGTATGTGCTCTTATCTGTGAACCATATCTCTAGCTCCCAAGCAGAGTTTTAAAAATTAAATTCAAATTTGGTTCTAAGCATTGATTAGAAACAGCATTATAGACAGTGAAATAGGTTATAATTCTTCTAAAATATGATGCTTCTCAGAATTCTCTAGCATACACGTCTATTTCTGAATGGAGTACAGTTAGGACTCTCTTCAGTTTCCTGTGGATGCATGTGGAGTTTATAATGCTCAGATTATACTGAGGTACCAAGAATATGATATTGTTCATTAAACTCCCATTCATCACACAGGTGTGGTTGAAGAATAGATACGGAAGTTGTAAGCATGATAAATTGTCTTTTTAATATGATGGAGGTGCTAATTGAGGAAGGGTTTGAAAGCCTCACTTACTTAGGCAATCATCTTGTATAAATAGAAGTTGACAGAGATGTATGTTTTTACTTAGTAGATGCTTCTTACATGGGAAGAACGCCCTCTGTCCTTTCTCTGCTCATGTGCATTAAGGTTCATTTAACATACAACATAGACTATTCTTTTTAAAATTTTGTTATATACCCATGGTAAACATTAACAGTCTAAGTTTCCAAATACGTCAAAAGATTTTTTTTTATTTTAATTTTATGTCATTGAGAATCTTAGAAAGCCTATTGCAGATGATCCAGGGAGTCCCAGAATGAGGTGAACAGCCTCTAAAAAAATGAAATAGTTGTACTGATTTAAGTTCATGGAGGGGTGATTACTGTGGGAATACATCGTTTGCACATATTTCTGTTTTATCCACGAGAAATGGAATATTGTTACTTGCTGGGATGTCTCTATAAAAGAAAATACCTTACTAGATGTAAAGCTCTCTTCACATGCATTGCAATGTCCCTTGAGCTGGGAGAACCTACAGGACATGGGCTCCATTTCTATGTGAGGTATTCAATAGGGTGAAGAAATGACTTCGGATGCTAACGCTGACTGTTCACAAACATCCCTTGCAACAATGTTGGCTATAAATATCGCACCATCATTTTGAAAGCATGTCTCCTCACAGATGGCTTTACCTCCCGTTATAATCCCTGGATATACTTGTACTTATAAACCCACTCCCTGCCTGTTTGACTCCATGATTTCAAATACACTGTTTGCAATAGTGTATTCTAAACCGAAACCATTCCAATTCATTCCCTGCTAAATCGACGAGATTTTGTTCCACTTTAGTTTAAAAGAATTCAAACTCAGGGAGAAGTCTCCATTCCTGTAATTCTTTGTTTAAAGTTTTTATGCAGCTCTTTAGAGTGTATCACAGGCTTGCTAGATGGAATTGAACATGTATTTGAAAAGCTTATTCTGTTTCTTCATTTTATATTTTATCATATCTCACCTTTGAAAGCCAAAGTTTATAAGCACCAGGGATGCATGAATAATATCAAATAATATATATATATATATATATATATATATATATATATATATATATGTTTTTAACCTCTGTTCCTGGCTACCACTTACATTATGTGCAACCCTTTGAACTTCTCTCATTTTAGGGTCACACACATGCCATTGGTAAATGAACAAACTTGTTTTATTTGAATGGATGACTAAATCTATTTCAGCCATTATTATCTTTATTCTAATTTATCTTTTTCTTTTTACTAGATTGTTTAGCACCGTGAGATCTGGGCATTTAATAGGATTCAGGCAACAGCTGATGCTAACACTCCCCCAGCACATGTCACTATCCTGCAGCCACACCCTCACGACCACACCCTCACAGGCAAATACATGGGGGCTACAAAGCCCAACTGAACCTTCCCGTTCTGTAATACCCTAAACACTGGGGTCTGGGCTTCCTTTCTGTTGATGTGCCAAATACCAGGACCAAAGGCAGTTTAGGAGAGGAATGCATTATTGACTTCCAAATCTTGGTTGCTGCCCTCCATTGAGGCGAGTCAGAATAAGAACTCAAGCAGGGTTTGAAGCAGAAAACATTGAGGATGCTGTTTGCCCGCTTGCTCACTCAGGCCCAGGCTAAGTTAGCTTTCTTGTATATACCAGAACCACACGCCTAGGGATGGCATTCCCTACAGTCAGCTTGGCTCACCTACAGCAGTTAACCATGACACCATGCAAACTCTTTTAAAGACTCCAGCTAAGGAGATGGCTCGGGTACAGTGCTCACTTTTCAAGAACAGGATCCTGACTTTGTGGCCCCTGCACACACACAAAAGCCGGTCATGATGATATACATGATCAGGGATGGAGAAATGGGTTTCATTCATAGATAGATATATAGACAGACAGACAGACAGACAGACAGACAGACAGACAGACAGAAAGATCCCAAGAGCTCATAGGAATGGGCAAGGCAGTCCAGCCAGTCAGTGAGTTCTGCATTCACTGATAGTCACATCAAGAAAGACACCTGATATTGACCTCTTGTCTCTCACATTTGCACACACATTTGTACATTTACCAATAAGCACAGGTGCACACACATGTGAATTTGTATATATCACACACATGTTGGAGTTAAAGAAGAGTAAAAAATTTTAAATTATTTTTTGTGAATTATTTAAGATTTGGAATAATCTAAATAAATAAGTGTTTTCTAAACAGTATGTAGGTTTGTGTAAATCTATTTTAGAAAGAACCAATTTGACTCCTCATACAGGAATCTTATACTTACATATAACTAAGTTAGACAAGTGGGGGGAAGAAATGAGAGAGAGTAAGGGTAGCTTTTGTACCAGCTCCATTCATTCCCAAGCGTGCAAGCTCTGAGCTTGCTCACTCTCTCCTTTAGGATGAGCTTAAATGCCTGAATAACTAAGGAATGGGGCCATCCAAAACTTATGAAATAAGGTAGAAGTGTTACATTTTTTCCAGTCTTAAGTGGCTCAGTGCTGTGCGCTCTTGATCTGCCTTGTGGTTCTGTGTGTTCAATTTCACGGTCTTTCATTTCCAAGGCCAACAGGGATTCCAAGTGCTGAGAGGCCAGCCACGAAGGCCCTCTTGATGAAGCAGAGGCCTCATCCTGCCCAGCAGTGACCTTCATGATGGATTAGGACACTGCTGCTTCCCTGGATGCCCAGGAAGGGGGCAGCCCTTCTGCTTTTTCTCATGGCAGCAACGTTGAGAGTCTTAGAAAAAGTCAATTTCTGAAATCTACTCTTGAGCAGAAGCTGGCATCTCTGTTGTAGAGGCCCAAGTTACAGGGTCAAGAGAAGCTGTGGGGTGACCATTTCTTTCATGTTCATGTTTGTCTTCTGTCTTTTGCTAATCAGTACACAGACAGACAGACACACACACACAGTCACACACACACACACACATTCACGCCAATCATGGTTGCACAGGTCCTGATGTTATCTGAAAATAGGATCCAGCTGTCCAGTGTGTTTTGTATTTTATTAAAATACTCAAGTCTTCCATGGTGTGATGTGTGACGTTGTGTATGTAAAGGTTTTCACACTGTGCCTTCATATCCTGAATCTTCATGGGGGCTTTTGTTTCCTAATCTCCGTTCAAATTTTCACTTCTCTTAAAACAAACATTCTCACTTTAAAAGTTCAACCCCCCATCCTTGTGGCACTGAAAGTCACATTTCCTGTCCATGTCACTTCCTTCAGAGTTACTCTAGCCAGACCTCCTGTCCTACACACCCAAGGATCCCCTAACCCAAAGGAAGTACCTTTAATTCCTGAAGTCCAATTCTTTAAAAAATAATTATTTTGATTATATGTATAATAAAAACAAATGATAATTATACATATAATAAAAACAATTGTGTGTGTGTGTGTGTGTGTGTGTGTGTGTGTGTGTGTGTTCGCCTGAATGCATGTATGTGAACTTCTGGAAAGTCCAAAGCATAGTTTTTCTGTTCTGACCCTGAGCGGTCACTTCCTGTAATGCAGAAAGGGCCAGCAGAGCATGAGTTCGCCACCAGCTCTCCTGGGCCACTCTGTAAAGCCTAGTGACAGTGGACTGCTGAGCCACCAAGAACTGACATGCCATTCCAGCATGTTTCTCTGGGAAGTCTCATATTCCTTTACAAGATGTAAACATTGAATAAATGGATGAATTGAAGAAAATCTTTGCCATTATTCTCTATGATTGCCCATGGGAACTTCTGCAGTGACTCTCTTTCATGAGGGCTTGTTTGGGCCAAAACATGCCAGCAATTTTAACTGACAGGTGCTAGGACAGGGTCTGGGTGGTTAAACTTATAACCTTGTTAGAAATGAGTTCTAATAAAAATGCTTCTTCCATTAACATGGGACTGAGTGCCTACTCAGTAAGATTTTAAATATAGAGTTTTGTGTTGTAGTCCATAGGACAGCTTGAGCAACTGGGTCATTCAATTTGCACTTCTACATAATGAGGGCATAAGTGAAATTCAAGGATAATTTCTAATAATTTCTAAATCACTACCAACATATAATATGATTAGTTTAAGCCACCAGTTGTCACACTTGGCTTCCATCAGGGAAATTCCAGCAGTTGGCTTATTCTAACTCCATGGACATCAAAAAGTTATAACTGGCAACCTGGCAGCCCGAGGATTAACTTCAGCTGGAAATCTATGAGCAATTACATACTGATGGTTTTACATAAAGGCACAGAATGGTGGGTTCTTTTGATTATGGGAACTTTGAGGCAAGCACACCCACGTGGGGCCTGCCCCATCCACAAGGAGTATCTGATCTGTACCGTGTACTTTCCATAGGGCACATTCTTTCTCTCCACTGCAGTGTGTGCCACTTTTTATTTTTTTCTAACAGTCCATTTTCCTGACACCATGAAGGTCATTCCCCAGGTGTTTGGATTTATAATCCTTGATATAAATGTCAATATAAACTTACAAATTGTGAGTTCTCTTTTCAAAGGAAATACTCTACACATGAAAGGTTCTCAAGGCTTAGTGGATCAGGCCATGGAATTAATAGAACAGACATAAAAATAAGTAACATTGTACTGATTGAAAGCGTTTGCTCATACATCATCTGTATCTATGTATCTGTGTGTGTACAGTAGTTGCCTTCACTATGTGTGTTATGTGTATCTCTGTGTGTACAGTAGCCCTCCTGACTTGATCTCCAGAATGGAAATCATGTATGAAATCTGCCGTATTCCATTACATATACCACAAAGATAAAGGCTGCTTCTCATCAGCTGCAGTGGTCCAGAGACAATAGTATGTTCCACTGGGGTAAGAAAGCAGTAAATGGGAAATTCTGAAAGTATATTTTAAAGATTATCCATTGATATGCGCATGATGGAGCCTCAGGTTGTTTCCTTCCCTCTGCCCCAAGTGTGGAGTTTCCCTTTCCCAACACGTCTCTGATATCTACCACCAAGCTGTCAGTCACTCTGCAACTAAGGCCTCGGCTGGAGGGCTGCACATATATGCTAGGATGGTCTCGGGCTGCCATTTTTCCTAATAATGGAGCTAAGTCAGGAGAGTAGTGAGGCTGACAGCGCCATGCTTCCTCAGCCCATGTGCCGCTTGCTTCTGTGAACAGTGAAGGCTCTTGACGTAGCAAAGGTAAAGCTTGATCAAAAGGTGAAGGTGACCAAGATATGTGGGAAAATGGAATCTGTCATCCAGACTGTCATAAAGAAGGACTAAGATATTGCGCATGTTTTCTCTCACCTCAACCAAAAAGTAGATCCACAATGTGTAATGAGAGCTCAGCCAAAATGGAAAGGTTCACAGATTCCCCTCCCCTTCTCTCTCTCTCTCTCTCTCTCTCTCTCTGTGTGTGTGTGTGTGTGTGCTTTGGTGGGGATATAGTTCATATAGAGTTCAATGCTGTGTGTGCTGTCAACATTCACCAAGGATCTTGGAACATACCCCCTATAGTCAAGGGGTATGTGCACATATATACCGTTGCTTCTGGACAACTATACATAATGAGATGTGACTTTATCTTTGTGGTATATTTAATGGGCTAGGTCAGATTTCACACATGTTTTTCATTCTGGGGATTAGGTGCTGTTTAGTTCAGTGACAGAACTCACGTGGCTTTCAAAATACCCACTATTTGGTCCTCTCCTGCTCGGTTTTACCCAGCCCACATGTCTTCTGCTTTTAGCTGAACTCAGATGTGGTGGCCAACCCGAGGCTGTCTGTAATCTCCCCGTGTCAGACTCCCCTCAATGGGCAGTGGACATTGATCTTTTCCTAATGCAGTAATAAGCTGCAAGCATTTTTCAAATGGGTATTTTATTTGTTCTATTATCGGTGAGAACAAAGGGAGATGCATTTGGCCAAGGTCAGTGGGAGAGGCAGCAAGACCCACGCCAGAGAGCCTTCTGCTGTCGGCTCTGCTAACGCTGCCATTTGGCTCTGGTCTCCACTGACTGAGGATCTGAAGTATGTTACATCTCCAGCTGCCCAGGCACTTGTCAGATTCCAAATCTGTGGTCACTTCTATCTTCTTAAGTATTTCATTCATAGACTCTTGGAACTGGAAGACAGCTTACCACGTGGTGAGATTCATTCATCTGCTTCCAGGCAGGAAGGCAGTAAAAGTGTCTTGGGAAAAGAAATCTTTTTTCTTTCATTTGTCAGATTCCCCAAGTCCAGGGACGTATGGTCTTCCCTGTTTCACATTCAGTATTTAAATAAAGCTCTGAATATAATTCTCACATGTTGGTCCTTCTCAGAATCTGACTGGCATCCCTTTAGCCATCAGCTGTGTGTTTCTTTGTACAGAGTCTGGGAAGTATGGTGAAATGGTGAATTGTGGCATTCTGTTTTCCAGACAGCTCTTCGTGTGTGTGTATGTGTGTGTGTATGTGTGTGTGTGTTTCACTGTGTTTTGTGACCCTTGTGTTTTTATATCTTTCAAAGTATAATATACCAGCACACTAAGAAAATCAGCAAGCAGGACTTACAGAAAGAATCGCCAAGAGATTCATTTATTTCATGTGTGCACTCTAGACGGAGAAATATAAACAGAGCATTCAAGCAGACAGAAACATCTGATTAATAAATGATACATAGATGCCTTTGTTCATATCTTTTTTGTCTTCTTTCATGATATTGTTTGAGGTACACAGCAAATTCACTGATGTTAACATACAGCTAAAACATACCACAAAATCATTTGGCCATATTTTTGGTCCTTTGATCCAGTTTCAAATAGTGTGTGGAACTCAGCTGAATATGTATAGCAATAGAATGTGTTAAAGTCTGTGTTTGGGCCAGGGCATGTTTCTGGTACACACAGGAAAGCTGTTGACCCATAGGATAGACTAAGAAAAGCTGGCTTGGAAAACCACAGAGATTTTCATGGGAAATTCTGCCTCTCCCTGCATAACGGGAATGACAGCTGGGACTTTGACTCCCAACATCCAGCCTTGAGATGCCTCATGAGCAGACAAACCTGTTTGCTGTCCTTGGCTCTCCTTAGAACTGAAAGTCTGCTGCCCACCTTGTGGGTACTTTGAATAAAGGTCTCTGGTGACAAGTACCCTTAGGATATCTGTCAAGCAATTCCCTGCTCGATGCAAACAGCCTCTCCTGGCGACACAGGGCATTTAGCCTCTGCACACAGCAAGGCTGTTTTCTACCCCCTTGCCCCAACTCTGCTTAAATATAGGCTACTTCTACATTCCTGTAGAAGCATTTGAAGACCATTTTCCCATTCTCCCATTCCCTTCTCCCTCCCCCCCACCTGCTACCTTCCTTTCTTCTTCCTCCCCCTTCCTCTCTTTTTCTCCCTCCTCTCCCCTACTTTTTCAGTTTCTTAGACTTGGTTTGAACTTGCCATCTTACCGCCTAAAGCTCCCAGATGCTGAGGACTCAGACATGAGCCACGAAGCCCAGCCTAAATACTCATCTTCAAGAGTATTCACTCCTCATCTGGTAACCTACAGTAGAACATCTCCTTGGCTCCATTTGAGGGTTCCTTGGTTACTTCCATTTTATTCTGCTGAAGCCCTAACTATGGCATATTTAAACTCTGTTTCCGTCATCCTCTCTAAGACAGAATGACTGTGATTCTCAACCCACCAACTTGTTAGCCATCTAGACTTCATATTTAGTTTAAGTTTGCATGGTATTACAATCTGACTAAACCTTATCTGTGCTGTTGTTTACAGAGAGTATCCCCGTGGGGCC
This sequence comes from Mus minutoides, assembly GCA_902729485.2. Taxonomy (NCBI): domain Eukaryota; kingdom Metazoa; phylum Chordata; class Mammalia; order Rodentia; family Muridae; genus Mus; species Mus minutoides. Next base: position 5,971,247 of record LR749488.1, read on the forward strand.
TGGGCATGTGTCAGACTACTATTGTGTTAAACTTCTTGCTGCCGATGTCACAAGAGATTAGAAATGCCACAAGAAACCTGCCACTTACTTGTATGACGTTTGGACTTGTAGCTGTTAACATTATTCCTACATTTAATTGCTATTCAAATGATAATTTTCTATATGTTTTATGTATTGGGTATAGTTTTCACTAAACACAGCCTGAGAATATAAACCATTTCTTGGTGTATTTTGTGGTAGGTTTTACTCTGTTATTTGTTGGTATGTTGGTTTGTTTGTTTGTTTGTTTAATAGGGACACATATAGGCCGAGCTAGCCTTGCATTTACTATAGGATGGTGACAAACGTCTGATCCTCTTGCCTGCTCCTCCAGAGTGCTAACATTAAAGCTCTGCTTCATTCTTAGTTTCTTTGGTGTAGGGAGGTAAGCCTGGGACTTTGTGCTTGTTCAGCAAGCAAGGGACAGAATGAAGTACACCCTCAACTTCCAGATTTGTTTTGTATGTTACTTTGGCAGATAATGGTTCACTATGGTAAAACGAAATGTTTAAGATTTTTAAAATTAAAAAAAAAAAAAAAAAAGGAGATGCGGGGGAGGTGGCTTACTGTGCAAAGACATTTACTGTGTATTCATGAGGACCTGAGTTCAGATGTCTAGGATACACATAAAAAGCCAGGCGTAGCATGGGACCCCCTGCTTCCAATTCCAGCACTTTGGAGGCAGAGGCAGGAGGATCACTCTGAGTTTGAGGCCAGTTTGTTCTGTAGAATGAATTTCAGACTATCCTAAGCCACATATTAAGAGCCTGGTGGAGAGAAGCCTGGCATGGCTGGCGTGGCTGTTGTGAGTTCACCTGAGCCAACAGTGCTGCCTGGGGCGAAGGCAAGGATCCCGGAGGCCAGGGAGTGTCAGCCACGTCCTCTTTCAGTAGGAGACCCTGTATCAACAGAGGACAGTACAGGGTGACAGCATAGCGCTCTGGAATGTTCCATTGCCTATAAGCATAGGCACCCCATGTATGTGCACAGAGCACAAACCACACACACACACACACACACACACACACACACACACACACACACACACACGAAAACAAAATCCCAGAAATAAAAGGAAGATTTTCTTTTCATTTTTAAAGACAGTGCCTATGTTTAGCACGCACAGGCCAAGCGTGCACGCCCCTGATGGGAAGGGAAGAAATGGTGCCTTTTGAACGGGAGATTTCTTTAATTACACCGAGGAGTTAATAATGGTAGGCGTCGCATGTTTAATGCCATGCTCTGGATGCCCCTCTCAATTCTCGCCTTTTATTCCCCCTTCCCCCATCACAGAACCTCAGCCTGAGCTGAAATAAAAGGTTCAAGGCTTGTCAGCATTAGTTTATAGACAGCTGTTTAAAAATAATGAGATATTGGGGATTGTAAGGCTCAGGGCTGTCTTGCCAGACTCATTCATTTCCATTCACCTTTTTTCAGGATTGCAGACAGAAGACATTCAATTAAAATGTGTCACCTGTTGCAGATGACCTGATTGGTACTTGTGTGTGTCATAGATCTGGCCTCCATGCTGCTACAGAAGCATGGTCTCTGCTAAACACTTTGTGGAGAGTGGCTTCAAATGATTGCCACTCCCTCGTGGGCTCCAATCCAGGTCTTGCAAGTTTGGTGCCAGGGCTCTGGAGCCAAGCAAGAGCTGTGGTTTGCACCTTGGGGAGCTGGGGGTCAAGGAGCTTTTGGGGATTTTTGTGCTATGTGCGTTAAACCACATGTGCATTTTGGATGCACCTAGAAGGCAATGTGACTTCCTGTGTGAGCTTTCCATGTTAATCGCCCAGATGGCTGTCAGGGGCCGTAAGAGGAAAGGCTGATTATTCATTTATCTAGAAGACAAGACGCTTTAATGTGAGCCCTACCTTAGTATCTCACTTAGAGACTTAAGTCTCTCTGCTTCTCTTTCTCTCTGTCTATCTCTGTCTGCCTGTCTCTCTTTCTGTCATTCTGTCTCTGCCTGTCTCCTGTGAGTCTGCCTCTGTCTCTCTGTGTTTCTCTTTCTCTTTCTGTTTCTCTGGCTTTCCCTGTCTCTCTCTGTCTCTCTCTCTCTCTGTTTCTCATTCTCTCTCTGTTTCTCTCTGTCTCTATCTCTCTGTCTCTGTCTCTCTATCTCTCTGTCTCTCCCCCAACCCACTATCTTCCAATCCCTTTGTGATCTTTCTTACATTGTCACACATCACAGAATGCCATTGCACAGATGGAGCAGTTTCCAAAACTCCGGTTTTGTGGACCAGATATTCCAGCCAAAGTCACTGAAATCGTTAGCCACCACCGCTCAGTGGGGCAAGGATCATTGGTGGTGCCTGTCGGGACTGTGAACCTTGGCTGTGGTCTCCCTTTGCTTCTGTGCTCTGGCACAGCCAGGCCTGTCTAACGGGCAGGGCAGGGCCCTTTCATGGAGGAAGGAGGGGCACACAGAGTTTATAACCTGCCTTGCCTCAGACAAAAGGAATAGAAAATAAATCTTTTTAATTTAATTTTTAAAAATCATCACTGGGTTTGTTCACAGCCATGGACTCAGGCCTCTGACCGAGTCATAGACTCAGTCGCTAGGGCTGAGAATGAATGGGGGAAGTCATATGCCTTCTGCTGGCCCTGTTCTGCCTCATATCTATGCCCCAGTCAGGGTGGAGATTTTGCTTACTTCAGTAATTTACTTTTAATTTTCTGGCATAGGCATTCTCCCCAACTCTCACCCTGACTCTCTCTCTCTCTCTCTCTCTCTCTCTCTCTCTCTCTCTCTCTGACACATTATGGCTTTCCCACTGGTAAAATGGGACAAAAATAGCAACTGTCTGATGTGGTTGCTTTGAGGGCATATGTGCTAATACATATAGGATTCAGCTTACCCTGAATGTGTAGCATGTAACAGACTCAGGAACTTTAGTTTCTTCTATGATACGTCAGGCATGGACTGGCTCCTTGAGAGGAAAGCAGCACCAGGAGTCTGTCTGTTAAACTGTGAGGAAAGGGGCTCAATGTCAAAGCCACTTTAACAATCTTCCTGTCTACCCTGAGAGGGGCTACAGAAAATATCCGGAGCTTGGTCTGCCACCTTGTCTTAGATGGTCTGCAAGCATTTAATATGGCTGGGTTTTCCCTGGAGCATCTGTGTGCACATACAAATCATTTCCACTCACCCCCACCTGCTGGGAAGCCTATAAATATGCATAGCTGCCCAGGTTTTGTCCCAAAGGAGAACCCAACAGAAGCTGCCATAGAATCCCCAGCACTTGTCTAGACTCTGCTAGTCCTTATAGCCTCTTATAGTCCCTATAGATAGTGCTTATAACCTGCAAGAGAAGGTCCTCTGTGCTAGGTCCTCTGCAATGCTCCCTTCAACAGTCTCCACCAGAGACTGGGTTAGGGTCTCATGCTCTCTTCCTACAGGGATGGAGCGAGGCACTGGTGGGCAGCAAAGTAACAGGGTGGTGTGCAGAAGCACACAATAACAGGGTAGCTCATGGCAGCTCACAACAACAGGGTAGCAGACAGGAGAGGTGAGGGTCCGTGCTATCATAAGTGTGGCTTTCCCATGGCCCCCTGACTCTACTGAAGTCTATGCTGGATGACATTTACCAAGCACAACTGGTTGTTTAATACTCTTTGAGTGATCATTTCAAAACTGTTTATATTTGAATGTGACCATTTGTTTCTTAAGTATCCCGAGAATCTTACCCATAATATCTTTTAGTAAAGTTTTGATTTGTAACAATATAATAAATGCTTTATTTTTAAATTGGGAAAGCAGGTAAGGTATTCTTAACAATTCCCTGAAGAGAAAGAATATGTATGGAACCCATCTGACTTTATGTGTTATAAGAGTGAAAGCGCTTTGACTTGGGCTGTGTAATATTATGAACATTTGCATTTAGACATAACACGCTGGCTTAGCATGGGTCGAGTTAGACAACCTTGGCTTGACCCTTTTGCTTTGTTGGGTTTTTTTTTCCTCTTCACAGCATTTTTTTTCCTCCCTGTCCTATTCCTGCTCTGTCCATTTTGTAAATTTGGACAGCGTATACAATTTGTGACTCCCTAGTGGTGTGCAGGCAGCACACACTGTACATGAAGAAGCCCTGTGAAACATTCTGGTTAAGTAGGGAATCCCAACTATTAAAATCTTCTTTCTTTCTTTCTTTCTTTCTTTCTTTCTTTCTTTCTTTCTTTCTTTCTTATTTATTTATTTTTGAAAAGATGATGTTGGTCTCCGCTTGAGTGGACAACCCAGTTGCCTTCATTAACTTCTCACACATACTACATCCTGGGCATGTTATTTCTTTGAAAAACCCCTCATGTTTTAATTTTTTTCAAAAGAATTATATACATGGCATCTAAGGAGAAATTGTTTAATATAGATGTGTAAAACAAAGGCGCAATTATTTTGGGTGTGTTGTTGTTTGATTCTCACCAATCTGGCTCTCCCAATTACTGGTCATCAAAAATGCTATTTATTTTTACTAAAACGGTTTTGAACATTTTAAACGCAATAGTTTAGGTTGTAATTATTAATTCTGCTCTTCATATTGGGTAAATTACAGCTGAACTCAAGGAAAATTTGTCTATCTATCTATCTGTCTGTCTGTCTATCTATCTATCTATCTTGAGATGGGACCTAGTCTCAAAAGAAGAAAAGGAATTCTGTTGTGATATTTTTATGTCACATGAATGAGCACATTGGCTGTCAATCATCTAAGGCAAAGGAACTATTCTCATGTGTTCAGAAGTCTGTTTGGGTCTGGTTTAGCCTACATGCTGCTGTTTTCAAATATGTTTATATTATGTTCCGGGTGAAAGGGGGTGTGTCTCCTTGGTCAGATTTTGTTTCAGTGCAAAGAAATAAATTGAATGGCACAGCATAGTGTGAAGATACATAGTGTGAAGATACATAGTGTGAAGATACATAGTGTGCAGATACATAGAGTGCAGATACATAGTGTGCAGATACATAGTGTGAAGATATTTGCAGCTATTGTTAGTTAGGTTGTCCTTTAAACTTTCACTAAGAGTATAGCCAGACACAGAAAATTATTATGATGATAGGCACTGTCCCTCCAGGGGTGCATAAAAGGCACATCACCCCAGGTTTGGAAGCAAAGTTAAAAGGCAATAGTAGGTATATTTTATTTGGTCTGAAATATTTGAAAAATTTTAATATTTGTCTGCTTTTGATTGGAAATGAATTTGCACATGAATACATTATTATGATCTTCTAAAACACATTGACTTCAGAAAATTTTGCTATTAATTGTTATCCAAACTTGGCAGGAGCACCGCTCTGCATATTGAATCTCTGTCAGGTTTTACTATAGGATTATTAATGTCATGCTTTATGAGTATCAATATCTAGTCGTTTTCCCTACTGTCATATAAATAAAGATCACAAGTCATAAAAGAATTCTTTGTCCAATTGATTTTCATTTTAGAGAATAAAACGTGAAATCCTCCTGTATTTGGAAAGCTCTTGACTATTTAGGACTGGGATGGATGTGTGGGTGGGACGGATGGGTGGATGGATGGATGGCAGACAGAGTGTATATGCAGATAGATGGGTGGACAGCTATGTATCTACCTAGATGGCTTGGGTCAGAGGTGGGGAACATTAGAGAATAATTGGGTGCATGGACAGAAAGTCTTCAAATACCTGGTAATGGTGGTTATTTCACACTATTGGGGGAGAGAGAGAGAGAGAGAGAGAGAGAGAGAGAGAGAGAGAGAGAGAACATGTTCAATAAAGATTTTTGAGGATGCATTTTCTATTTTCTTTATAGATGCAGTCACTTTGGCTAAGAGTGATCCCATCTATATCTCCCTGCCACCCCACCCAAGAGAACTATACTGAATGACTTAATTCAGGCTCCAGCTGGAGGCAGTGCAGACACACTTAGTCATAGTGCTGAAAGCTAATTTCTTGTGTGAGGTGTACATATGTGCACACTTTTTTTGTGTATATGTGTACCAATATGTGATTGTATATGTGGAGGCCAGGAGTCAATGTCCAGTGTCAATCCTCAATCACTTTTCCACCTTAGTTTTAGAGCCAGAGTGTCTTACTGAACCTAGAGCTCACTGGCTTGGGTTGGAGAGCTGGCTGCTGAGGGTCTTCCTGTTTCTGCCTGTGGGCACTAGGATTGCATACATGCGTTGCCACACTCAGTATTGCATGTGGTGTCTAGGAATGAAAGTCCAGCTTAAGCAACAAGCATTGTAGGGGCTAAGCCATCTCACATGCTCCCATAAGTGCTACTTGCTAGACAGACTTCCTCTTCAGAAATTGAGTAGCATTGGGATGGTGAGACAGTTCAGATAGTAAAGGCACTTGTTCCAAGTCAGACAACCTGAGATCCATCCCCAGGATCCACATCATGGAAGAAAATAACCAACTCCAGCAAGCTGCCTACTGCCCTCCATTTGTGCACACAAGCGCTTATCCCCTTGTAAGGCAAATAAATAAAGGTATAATAGATTTTTTTAAAAAAGAAATCTGCCAGTTATGTGTGAAATTAAATTGGTAATATAAATCCTCTGATAAACTCTAAGAGAATATTCAGGAGCCCGTACACCAGATCTGAGTGATCCAAGTGTCTTCTGTAGACTTTTATTCTAACAATTTTAGAGATGACTAAAGTGCTCTCTCCTCTTTTACTTCATATTCTCTCCTTCTCTCCCTTCCCTCCTCTCCCTTTCTCCCCGCCTTGCCTTCTCTTGCTATATCTAGTAATAGCGGACTAAATGTTCTGCCCAGGTTGAAGTTAGCTGACAGATGTCAAGGCTATAAGTAATATCAGTAATGTCCCATACGTCTCAGATGGATTAAAATGGAACCACATCACATAAGTGGAAAAAGCTTGGCGAAAGTTTGCAAGATAAAATTATGAGAGAAGAGGGAGCTTAATAAGTAGGGAAAGAAATAAGAAGTATCAGACTTTAGTAAATATTGATATAGTCATGCAAAGTGGATCCAACAGTTAGAGGAATGAAGCTAGAATTCTGTGAACATGAAATGCCTTGAAAACTATAACTAAATATTCAGGATGGGAGGATACAGAGTGGGGTGGTAGATTTGACTTTCTTACCTGCTGAGTTCCCTACACTATTTGCATAATCCCACCCACTTTGGGTTCCCATTAGTGTCAACTTGTAAATAAGAATCTCTTGAGGAAATACACTGACAGGTTCATGTGGACCAATACTAGATTGCATCAATCCCATAGTCCCCCACGTCTGTAGGACCTCTGTGGAATTCAGTCCACGAGTGCAGCCTAGGAGGGTTGTAGAGTTCTAGAAGGACCTCTGTGGAATTCAGTCCACGAGTGCAGCCTAGGAGGGTTGTAGAGTTCTAGAAGGACCTCTGTGGAATTCAGTCCACGAGTGCAGCCTAGGAGGGTTGTAGAGTTCTAGAAGGACCTCTGTGGAATTCAGTCCACGAGTGCAGCCTAGGAGGGTTGTAGAGTTCCAGGTGCTTCTTTTGACTGGGCCCCACACATGGAACTTTTATGAATGATGGAGGTGAGGGCACAGAATACCAATGCCTTTTATCTGAGAAACCATGACACGAGCATAAAAGAAACCACTTCTTTGATTAATTTACACGGAAGCGTGCCTTTGCCCTGATGTATATATAAATGCTAATGTTGATTGCTTTGTAGAAAATGCCTTTAATATTTCATAGCCATGGGTAGCCATACTTTTCAAACACTGGCAATTTTGATACAGCCTCTATTGTTTTATTTTTAAGTCCTTTTTTTTTTTTTTTTTTTTTTTAATGCTGATCCATTCTGAGTTCCACTGTCTGCCTCGCTAGCACTCCTGGGAGATGCAGTTGACTTATTTGATTATTCTTGAGTACCTACTGAAACAGTAAGCCAGTGTCTGTCTCTGTCCGCAGGGGTCCGTCTTGACAGAGTGCGTGGAGGTCGGCAGAAGTACAAGCGTAGGATAGATGCTGAGAACAGCCCGTACCTGAACCCTCAGCTGGTGCAGCCAGCCAAAAAGCCATGTAAGTACCACAGATGTGCCCTGGCTTCCCACACACAGAATCCTCCCAGCTGGCACTGTGCATCCTAGTGTTGGCATGCCCGTCCCTTCGGAGTCCAAGGAAACTCCTCTCTGTTGGAGAACATGAACTCTCTTCTCAGGGATTGTCTATAAAGAGCAGTGTCAACCCAACTAATGATCTCTTTCATTTCTTTTAAAGCCATCTATGATAATTCTCTATTCTCCCTATTTGTGTCTAGTCATTTTGTAGAAGTGTAAGCATATTAATGCACAGCTTATATAGTGTGAATTTTACACTTACCGGTTGTCGTTATTTGCAGAGGTACATAAAACAGATCATACTGTGATCATTAGTTCATTGGAGCTGTTAGTTTCAGATTTCACAAGAAAGTGACTTTTGTAGTTTTCCTTAACTAAATGAGTTTGGCTGCTCAACCTCCCAATGAAAATACATTAGGGGCCTCATTAATTTGAAGCTATATAAGGTTAACACAGTAGCTAGCAATAGATTAGAACGAGAATGGACCCTACTAATAATGAGCATAGGTTGGTGGTTCCATCTCAGGTGCCCTTATGGGTGTTATAAATTGTTTTTAAAGAGCCCATGATTTTATGATACCAGGTTGCAATTGGAAAGGATGCTTGGTGCATAGCTAGAATGCAAACCCCATTCGCTTTGTCATTAACTAAAAGGGGCTGGAGTGTAGATTGTGGCAATAAATGTATCCCATTTTCTGAGAAATCAGTTAATAGCTACAGTGCCGCCAAGCTAGTAATCTAGATGTTTATGCCTGGCATTCAGAAGAGTTCCTTAGACTTGCTTTGGTAGCAAAAAATACTTGCACATACTGGTTTTATTCTTCATAGAAGACATAAGCTACTCTTCCTTTTATAGCAGTTTGAGAGAAGGTAAGGCTGTTTTGATTTGAATTCAAGGAAAAAGGAAGGGTCCGCTTCTAGTTCAAATTTTCCAGGTGGGGTCAGTGCTGTGCACCGTCCGTGCCAGCATCTGGGACTCTGTTAGATAAATAAAGCAGACCCTGAACTGTAAATGAAAGGACGTTTTAACTGTGTTAAAGGCAAAGCAGCCCCTTTTACATAAAATGAAAGCGTAAGTGAACATATGGTATAGTTTCTTCTTGCCTTTCCAGAAAACATTATGTTGATTATACTTTCAATTGTCCAATCTGGCATCTCCTCCTCAGCCTGCGAAGTGGTTTGGCATTCTGCAGATACAACCTAGGAGTGCATTAAGCAGATTTTGCACATTATAATTAAAAACTTTCTGATAATACAATAAAAATGCAATAAACACTAATGCTTAATTTCATTAGAGGGTTAGTGTTTCTTGATTCAATAATACCTAGATTGCCTGTTTCTCATTTACCTGAAGCACACGTTGACCAGAACCATTGATAATTTTCTCTACAGAAAGAGAAAAAAAGCAAGCACCAGACTATTTGTAAATCAACATGGTACAGGGACATCTATCGTTTTCTGTGTAAACCTGAAAAATTGGGAAGTGGCTTGTCAAGTACCTCCGAGAAGATTACAGCAATTGCAGGGCGCTCCATTCGTCTGAGATAAAGAGGGCTCCTAATGAATCGTTACTCATTATCTAAAGGCCGTTGTGTTAATTTTCCTTAGTCCATCCAATTAGTGTGTTTTCGTAACAAACATTTATAAAACTTAATTTTCAGATCCTGTCAGATAGGCGTCAGGAGACTCCACAGGCTTTAATGAGAAGGAAGTGGGGAGATTTGTGAACCCCTGGCTGGTTGTTTGTGAACTACAAAGGCCCAAGACTGAAAATTGGGTTGTATTGATTCTAATTAGGGAAACATTAAATAAGACTTAGCTGGAAACAGTGCTGTTGGCTATTCTGTTTGCTGAAGAATGGGAATGCCCAGGCTTTTGCTGAATCGCTCTGACCTCCAAGTCAGAAAGCCACAACTTGTCTAGAGCAGGCTGCATGCTTCCCCCTGTGAAACAATGGCATCTAGAACCATGGTTCCTATGGTTACACACTGTGCCATCTAGAACCATGGTTCCTACAGATACACACTGTGCCATCTAGAACCATGGTTCCTATGGTTACACACTGTGCCATCTAGAACCATGGTTCCTATGGTTACACACTGTGCCATCTAGAACCATGGTTCCTATGGTTACACACTGTGCCATCTAGAATCATAGTTTCCTATGGTTACACACTGTGCCCTTGACTGATGCTTCCTCAGAGGCGCAAAAGTCAAAACTTCTCTCAGTGTAAGAAATACATGGAGCCCCTTCCATGACATGTAAGACAAAGAAGCCCCCCCCCCTTTCAAATTCTATAAGACAAAAATAACATATCACCATTAGTTAGTTCTTCCCTAGAAAATGTGTTATTTGGGATTATTTCTACCCAGATATGACCATTAATATCAAGAATTACTATATGAAATAGCTATAATTTCTATGTCCGTATTAGTGCATTTTAAAATATATTTTTAGGGTTGCCCATATAAGACCTGAACAAAATCAAGCTACTCATCATTCAACATAGAGTTGGTGGGGACAGGTCTCAAGAGCCCTCCTACCCCTGTAAATTAAGGAACTCCTGACAGTTGATAGCTTTTGAGGAGCTTGGAAGAGTTAGATGAAAGAGCAAGGGTTGGATTAATAATTAAATGATTAAAGTACATTATGTGAATTAATTTCAGAGAATCAGTGGAATATTACACACACATACACACACACAATTTCAGGAAAAATGCTAGATATGTCTTAGATAAGTCTCTTTGTTACTACAGCATAAGACCAAAGAATGCCAGGTATTGTTTGAAGTTGAAGGAGTTAAAACCAGAATGAACAAAACCATGTAGCAAAAATACTTGAGACTTGAGCTCTGTCCACAAAACTTGCCCCTTAGACTCCCGATTTTCTGGAAAGATATTACCTAGGACTCTTAAATATGTGAATTGATTTTTACCCATTTGTATCTCCTCATCTAGGAGAAAGAATCCCATCTAAAGCTACATCAAGAAATTGAAAATCAGGCCAACGAGAAATATCATTCTGTTAGTCAGGCTTTACGGCCCCTCCATAAACCCACACATGCCCCTAAGCAGCAAAATACATCCGAAGAGACACTTCCCATTCGTCTCCAGTGTTGACTTTATGAAGATTTCAAAAGCATAGATCACAAATTTCAGACAGATAAATCTGAAGCAGAGAATGAACTGGGGACAAGGGATGAAAGTAGGAGATTAAAGAATAAGGTGCTCGGAGGAGAAAATGCTGTATCGTATAAGCAGGCTCGTTTTTATGGGCACAGATATTAGCTGTATTTGGAGGGTTGGCTTGCTACACGGAGACCGGGGAAAGGAGGGCAGCTCCTATTTAATGCATCCCAAGGAGATAGAGTTATATAGTCAGTAATTCATCCTGGCAGAAGGGCTCTGACCTTTGGCTCTTCCTTAAAGGAATTAAAACAGTTAATGACTTTCGTGCCTATTAAGACTACGGGCGTTTGTGGGTCTTTGCTTTCTGCATTAGACCATATTTCAATGCCTTACAGTGAGCTTTTATTTTGAAGCTGTTGTGTGCTGTTTAATCTGCTCCCCCAGATCCCACTTGAGAATCAGAGAGCAAACCCAAGAAACATCTTTACCTCTTTTACCCGTTTGCTATAAAAATGTTCACAGCAGGAACAAGTCTTTCCAGAAAGCCAAGCAAAGAAAGGGATGCTTTCTATTGTGAACAGTGAGTTCTTTCTTGTTGTGAATTTCCCTAAACACTGCTCAAAGCACACAGGGTGTGCCACAATGGAGTATATGTGTTTTATGGTAGGACACTGCAATTATTTTTTCAAAATATGAAATAGCTTAGAGTTTATAAAAGTGGTGGTTGTGCTGGTGATCATGTAGTGCTCTGCTCTGACCCCACAGATAACAAGATTGTCTCGCATTTGTTGGTGGCTGAACCAGAGAAGATCTATGCCATGCCTGACCCTACTGTCCCCGACAGTGACATCAAAGCCCTCACCACACTCTGTGACTTGGCTGACCGAGAGTTGGTGGTTATCATTGGATGGGCAAAACATATTCCAGGTAAGTTCTCTGGAAACCCCAAGGAAACACAGAGACTGTAGGTGCCTCCAGGTTTGTAAGTCCTACAGGAGAAAATTTTGCGTATTTCCTGTGAGAACATTTCTAATTCTCTGTTGACTGCACTTAACTCTGCACCTGTTTTCTTAATTCATTAACTTTTATATAGTGACCAGCATGATGTGACCTCTGCTTACCAGTCATTCCCTATTTGAGGGCAGTATTTGTCACAATGTAATAAAGAACGTGCAATCCATAAAACTTTCTTAGTTATATTGATGATTTTTATTTTTTTCCTAAGGAAAAAATTCTACATTCTTTTTTTTTTTACTTTAACACTATTATTTTCAGCATTAGGCTAGTTTATTCTTTCTCTTTTCTGAATATTTCATCTTGGTATTTATCATCTTCACTTTGCCCTTCTCTTTGTGATCACACATTTTAAATCAGTTTGCAATTAGATATTTATGATGAATTTATACACAAAATGAAATGCTAGATGAAGATGGCAGATTTTCTCCTATGCTGGCCTGTTGTTTTATTATCTTTCTTCCTTAATCCATCCTATAACAGCAAAAACATATACCAGGCCATATAACAAAATGAAACATTTTGAAAATGTTCACAACGTGTTTGAATTCATTTTCATTTCCTTTGGCTTTAGTTTACAAATAGTTTATAAAGAAGTTTTCAAGTGACAAGAGATGTTTTTCTGGCACACACAGTTAGCTTATTTCTGTCTCCTTAAACTAGTTTGTCTTTATGCTTTGAATGCTACAGTAATTTCTTTAATCAAATTGATGGAAGTCCCTTTCCCAGCCCACACTGAAACCAATTTATTGGTCATGATACGCCAGCCATGTCGCTAACAGTCGTAACGAACTGTCAGGCGGTATCGCAGTGAAGCTAATTTGAAGTCATTAGGTGTGCAGCGTTCAGGCAACAATTTGTTACAGTGGTTAGGGACACAGCTGACATTTCTGAATAGCTTTGTTCAGGGCAGTTCTAGATGAGACCAAGCAAATTGTAAACTAATTTAAACATCGCTCTGTATTATACCGGCTACTTTGTCTTACACTGTGTGCTAATAAAGCTCTCCAAATTAAGTCAGAACTGGTTAAATAGGTAACTCGAATGTATGCTTTGGCAAACACCCACACAAGAATAACAATATCTAGAAGAATACAGTTGGGCCCTGTGGATATATGTGGATTGGTGAACTTAGATTATAATCACACTTACATGGATTTTATAAAAAGGTGTGCAAAGGAAGGATTTGAAGGAACCAGATGGCTAGGTTTGATGACCCTGGTATTTGTGAGGCTGAGGCAGGAGGATGTTCCTGGACTGTAGAATGATAGTTTGCCATGGGGAAAAAGGTAGATGACACATCTGTCTGGACAGTAAATGAAAACCTCTCTAGGAAGAGGGTGCTGTTGGTGACTGGGTTAAAGTAGAAACAAAACTAACACCTTTTGAAAAAAAAAGTCTATATTCACATTTTAAGATAATAAAGATAGATCATTAATGTGGCAGGCCATTTTCCATATGTTTATGCCTTTATTTATACTCATTTTTGCTATTTGAATATCTTCCCAATAGAAATTGAATTCTATTACTCCCCTGCCCCCGTTTGCCCCCTAGCCCTTCCCAACTACACTCTCTTGAAGTCTTCTCATGCTCCCCAACTCTCAAGTTGACAGCCTGTTTCTCTTTGATTATTATTGTTACATATACATATGTACATATACACATACATATAATTATTCTAACCCATAGTTTCTCATCTTGGCACTACCAATACTTGGTACTAAATAATTCTGTTGCAGCTGGCATTTCTGTGTATTATTGAATATTTGATAGCATCCTTATCATCTACCAAGCAGATGCCAGTAGCACCTCTAGCAAACAAAAATGTCCTCAGACACTACCTTATGATGCCAGGGGACAAGTCACACCAAGCTGCCCACTCCTCGCCCCATACTGAGAACCACTCTCCTATTGAAGATATTTACTCTCCTCTATTCAAGGACAGAAAGATTTGAGGCAAAAAGGAATACAAGTTCTCACATCAGTTTACAGATGTTTACAGAATCTTCAAAACATATTCAAGCCCAGTGTGACTCATAGCAATGGCATAATCTATACTAGACAGGTGGAGGTAGGACAAGTGCCATAGTTTGGGATAGCCTGGGCTACATAGTGTATTTCAGATGAGTCTGTGTAAACCTTTAAGACTGTGTTTCAAAATAATAGCATATTTAAGTTAAGATCCCCAGCACCCACACGAAAGCCATGCACAGTGGCACATGCTTGTCATCCCAGTCTTTGGAATGTGGAGACAGCAGGATCTTGGGAAATCGCTCACTAGCCAGTCTACCAGAGAGCTTCAGTTTCTATGACAGACTTCTTCTTCAAAATAAGGTGGAGAGTAATAGAGGAAAATGCTTGGCATTGACCTCTGACCTCCATGTCCCCCTGTCACAAATACGCAACCAACAAACAGCAGTTTGTGATTCTAGTCATCATGATGTCAGATCACCTACCACTTCCGTTAGCTCTGCTTGGGTCTCAGCAAACACCCACACAAGAATTAACCCCAGCACTTGGGAGGCTGAGGCAGGCAGATTTCTGAGTTCGAGGCCAGCCTGGTCTACAAAGTGAGTTCCAGGACAGCCAGGGCTATGCAGAGAAACCGTGTCTTGAGAAAAAAAAAAAGGACATTTATTAAGGCAATATTTTGATACCATCTGGAATTGTCATGAGAAAGACCAGCCATAAAAAAAAAAAAAAAGCAACTGCTCCCAAGGCCTGCAGTTTGGAAAGGTGAATTTATCGCCCTGATTATGTGCCTAAGTGGAGATGGGGGCTTACAAAGAAGCATGCTGTAGTCTCAGACTGGGCAACTTTTGCAAAGGCAGTAACCTTAAATAACTGCGTAGTGCCATTTCCAGTGCTGGAAACAATAGATGTGTGCTTATGTGCTCTGTGGTACACTGGGCCTTGGAACTGGTGGGGGCTGACATTTATTCCCTCTCAGTAACAATGAAGATTCAGTCACTGACAAAATGCCTTAAGCTCTCATTTTCCTAGTGCCCAGAGGGCATTTTAAACGATTACAAAGAGAACCTTAGCTTTTCAAAAGGAAATTCAAAAAACATCAATTCACTGAACCATTTAAGTTTTTGTTTGTTTGTTTGTTTTTGTTTGTTTGGTTTTTTTAATCAATATGCATGCCTGATGAATTTGGGAACAGTGTGGGAAGCTCTGTGTTGTCAAAGCATGTCTGAGTTCAAGGGCATCTGAGAACTACACATCGACACATGGAGCATGGGATGGGGGGGGGCAGAGACAACCAGAGCATAAAGATTAGAGTCACATGTCTGCCTTGATAAAAATAAAATTGTGCTCTCTGAAGGGAACCAGTCTTACGGGGTGAGTCTAGAGTCACATTACAGCCAGAAGCAAAGTGAAACTTCCCTTTGGTCTTAACTTTAGAATGTTTTATGTAACACGATAACAGTAAAGTGAACTTATACACATGCATGCACATGTATAAGTACACAAACACACACAATACGCACACACAGACATACACACATGGACACAGACAACACACACAGACACACATAGATGCACACACACATAAACACATACAACACACACACATACACACATGGACAGACAGACACACACACACACACACACACACACACACACACACACACACACACACGATTCAAGCCTTTGTGATCCACACTCTCTTCTCACACCCACAGGCCAGCTCCCTTCTGCACTGCTGCAAATCCAGCTCACTTGAGCCTTTATGAAAAGTGAGAAATTCTACCAAAGAAAATATTGAACAAAAATACATAGGCGGTGAGGGGTTTTATCAGTAAATAGAATTAGTTGGTTTGCATTAATAAATCACACAGATGGGGCATGAGCTGCTATTAAACACGACCACACTTATATACAGAAGTGAAAGAAAGAAAGAAAGAAAGAAAGAAAGAAAGAAAGAAAGAAAGAAAGAAAGAAAGAGAGAGAGAAAAAGGAGCACAAGGGCTTCAGAAATGCTTGACTTTAGCTGGAGGAGTGTAAGGGCACAAGAACAGATGATGGTGCCCTAATAGCCCTTTTTAAGAATGACAGGCCCTGCCATTAGCATCCCTTTATACCCTTGGAAATTGCTCATGCCTCGCTTTTCTGCTTCCTATCTGCCTGGCTCTTTTTTATTTCTCTTTCAATTTCGTCCGCGCTCGGATAAGCGCGTGCTAACACAATATGATTGAGCTGTAAAATGGAACGCTGTCGCCTCTAATCTCCTTTATGTAGATATGGAGGTTCGGCACACTCCACTCCCTCTCCATTGTTGGCCTTTCTTAGATCAGGCTGCAGAGGAACGAGGCTCCCTCAGACAGCAGAGGATCTTGGTTTCACAGGGTGTGATAAGGCAATTATCAGCCCAACAGGCAGATCTGGGATTGTTCTTTGTGGCTGATTAGGATATTATTATGTCCTGGAATTTCCTTAGCAAAATACAGCGTGGGCTTAGCAGGTGGCACTTAAAAAGCCGTAGCCCGCATTAGCTGACCCATATTAAGTGGCTTGAGCGTATTTACGTATCTTGTTGGCCGGCCTACTACTTTAAAGGAACAGAAAATGAATTTGACTAATGAAGTGGGTGGGTGTAATTTAAAAGAAAACGTGGCAGACTTTCAGGTCGTCCTGCTTCCATAAGTTAATTTAACCGATTTCATCTTGCGGCAGAGGGGCTCAAAGCTGCTGGGGTTGAGCCATGCTCTCCAGCTGACCTGTGCGCCTTGCTCTCCTTCAGTATGACTTGCTTGTAACAGAATACGTGGGTTATCTATCACAAAGGAGGGCTTTGCTCAATGCTGGGAACACCCCAGACACATATTTTTTCCTTAAAAGATACACTTATTTTTATTTATAAATGTGAGCATGCACCTGTATAAGTTAGGTTCCACATGCATGTAGCTTTCACAGAGGCCAGAACCCCTGGACCATTGGTGTTTGGGAACTGCTCAGTACGGGTGGCCGGTAGGTGACTAAACCTGGGGCCCCCTTGAGAGCAGCCAGTCTCCTTAGCCACAGAACTGCATCTCCAGCCCTACTTCATCACGGTCTTAAAACAGTGTCTCATGAATAATGACATCAGACAAAAATGGGAAGAACCCCACGGCTTTGCTTCAGCCAAGGGAGGGCTACTAAAGGTCGTAGAGCAAGCCACACCTGGAGTACGAAGCTACGAGAAAACAATTCTAAGTGTATTTCTTTGTGTAAAAAAAATAGGAAGGACACTACCCAGCATTTCCCATCTCTGCTAACTTGTCTTTTTTTAAATATTTATTTATTATATTTATATGAATACACTGTAGCTCTTTTCAGAAGAAATACACCAGAAGAGGGCATCAGATCCCATTACAGATGGTTGTGAGCTACCATGTGGTTGCTAGGAATTGATCTCAGGACCTCTGAGAGAGCAGTCAGAGCTCTTAACAGCTGAACCACCTCTCCAGCCCCTCTGCTAACTTTTAAATAAAAAATTCACTCAAAGTTGCTTACTCACAGGGCTTTGTAGAGTTTTCCTAGTTTCAATTTGTAGACTTTGACAAGAATCTCTAAAGAACAAGAACCAAACTCTTTCTATACTAAGACATAGATGTGTGTGCATGCACATGTCTTATATGTATATACACATATGTATACACACACACACACACACACGTGTGTATATATATATATATATATATATATATATATATATATATATATATAATTTTTGTAAAAATTTATTTTTTAATAAAATAATCAAGAATGTTTGAACATTGGTCCCCAGTGGCACTGTTTAGAGTTACAGTTATTTTATTGTTAAAATAAATTTTCTGTAGAGACCAATTTTTAAGATTATACTTCAATGTTGAGGTTTTATTTTTGCAGTATATATTCCTGGATATTGTTGATTAAATTCCCTCACCCCATATCATACTCTTTGAAGACAGAGTCTCACTTAGCCCAGACTGGTTTGGATCTTACTATGTCCCTGTCTGATCTCAAACTCACAGAAATACTCCCGTTTCCCCCTCCTCCTCCTCCATCTTCGATGTGCTCCACCCATGCAAAATCCCGGAGGGAGATAATGGCTGATACAATGGCCCTAAGGTTAAGTCTCATTTTTAATACATACAAGTGTCTGTATGGAAAGTGTGGGACGTAATTTGACAATTAAGAAGCAGGTGGTGGTTGACTAAAGGCGACCTATGCAATATGTAAGTCATATTTAATTTATTTTGATTCTATATCAGTAAAACTTGATAAATGTTTCCTGGTTTGTTGGTTTAAAACATGCCCAGCAGAAAACTTCAGCTAGATTTTAGGTACCATTTGTTCTTCATCCCATAACTGAATTTACATGTGGATGTGTTTTATATTCCTCTGGGAATGAGTTAAAGCAAACATGTGTCTTTCCCTAGTAATCTATTATGTGCTTATGTAACTATTAGATAAGTGCATAAAAGTTAAATGTAGACCCAAAGCCCTGGTAGAGCATACGACTGAGTTACAAGGTTATTCAGTTATTAAACATTTAGAGAATGTTTAACATACCAGCTAGTTGTATCCCTTTTCCTATTGGCTAAAGAGCTAATGAAGGTAAAATCAGAAACAAAGAGTTGTAACTGACAATATTTTATGTTATTTAATTGCACTATTAAATATCTTTTGAAAATCAAATGAAGAAAAATACACATGGAAATTATAAATCTCTATATAATTAATTTGTGTATCATCTAAATGTAAAATAACCAGGAATCATGTTTATTTACAAAATATTTCTTGCATGTGATCCTTTCAGTGCCTTAAATTCTAAAGACCCCAAAGTTAGTATTCATAGAAGTCATTCAACAAACTTCTGATAAACAAGAGAACATTTCCTTAGCTAAGAGATCATTGTGTGCGTATTATTGCTCCTTCCAAGATAGATAAGACCCATTACTGTCTAAGTAATATCATCTATCTTAGGCAGCCTTTAATAACTGAAAGTTTTAGAACTGTAAAAGAGCAACAGGACCCACTAGGTAGAAATGATTTGTGAAAGAAAGTTAACTGAGGTATCACCCAAAGGGTTCTCCACTTTATGTTGTTGCACTTGCTGAGAATGAAATGCAGACCAATGAAAATATCCCTAAGAGATTCAAGGGACAAGCCACAGCTCCTTACTGGGACCCACAGAGGATGATCCTCTCTACCCAGTGCCTTGAGTATGAGCTGTTACTGAGATGTCTATGAATTATAACATCCGTCTCTGAGAGCCAAGGGTAGTTAGTCCCAAGGCCCTGAAAGCTAGCCAAGTGTGTAAGATCTGGAAAGCTTAAAAAATAACCAGACCTACTTTTGCCTTTCATATATAGCTATGCTATTGTCTACTCATAAGAGGATTGCAATCTTACAGCGCATTATGAAATCACAACTTCATAGTAAATCCCCAAATACATTTTAAGTATTCACATGTCATCTTTGTACATAGTAATATGTTCAGTAGTATAGGAAATTTAAAAGAGGCAAGTACCAAAGTACCCACCCCAACCCAAACATTTATGCCTATACAAACACATATGTTTTATGTAAAAATATATAAACATATCTGATATGATGAATATCATGATTCTCTTCTTGATTCACATCATTAGCCATTTCCTATCTGAATTCTTCACAGGTATTCTTTTGGATGGGTTTAAGCTTTAAAAGTAAAATGATTCTGTCTGTGTATACTTTTGTTTAATTTTTAGAGACAGCTTCACTGTGTGGTTCAGACTGGCCTTGAGTTTGAGTTCATGCTGCTTGAGCTGGATTTCAGGCCTACACGGTACTTGGCCACCTGTAAAGCACTTTCACAGTTATGTGCACAGCACTCCTGCTACTTAGCTCTTTGCTCCTCTTTAGAGATGAGCATGCTTGAGAGCTAGGAGCTTAGACTTTCCCCAGGGATGGGGTGGGTTAGTCAAGACCCCTGGTGTATTTCCTGTGTCTTTTTTCCCACTCTCTATCTGTGTCATACCATTTATTTGTCTGTCCCAGGCCACCTAATTGTATCTTATAACAAATGGAGGATGATATGACATATTCACCCCAAGTTTAAGCTTTGTCTGTAGACTCACAAAAGTGAAGGTTAAAGGAATGTCAGAGGTTAGAGAAGGAAATGCATGGCACATTTTAAATCAATAAAAATCAAGATGCTTGACTGATAGTGTGCCCTAGACATTACCCATATTAATGGAGCAAGGCAGTCACCATCTGGCTACTCATGTGAATGTTTGAGGAAATCCTTACATGCCAGGTTACAACCATCTATGTGGATGTCCACGTGAATTTGGTTGACAGTTAATGGCAAACAAGCAGAAGTGATGTGCTACAACTTCTACCCTATAAAAATGGTGTATTAGATGGGTATGGGCCATTCCTGTAACTCAAGATCACTAGAATCTAAGGTAGGAATATGACACCATGTTCAAGGCCAGCCTTGGCTACAGGGTGAGACCCAGCATAAGCCACCCACCCACCAACCCATCAACCAACAAATCAGTAAGATAGCTCTCATATTTAGCACTGAATCAATATCTACCTTCCTTTTTTCTCCCCCTCATTGCATATAAGCATTTAGTGACACCCATATAAGATACTGTGTGCACACACAAACATAAATACCTCACAAGTTTGACTTCTCAGAACTTTTCAGTGCCGGGTTGAGAAAGATGAACTTGAAACTACATGGATTAATGAGGGCCAAGTATGTTAGAAGAAGCAAAGAGAGAGGCAAAAAGTCTTGTCACAGAGAACCTTGACTTCCATGTTGAGGAAAGCGAAGTTGAAGTCAGAGCTAAGGCCTCTAAGATCTGAATTGTGAAAGCTCTGATTGAAACTTCCTCTTGAAAAGTGTTAAGTCAGGATGGTTACAGCAATTTACACGAAGATATTAGTCAATATAATCAATATATTAACCTCTGGATTAATTGTTCTGTGAAATCCCAAGGTGTCTGTGATCCCATAACCTAAGGTCTGTTGTGATTTTTATAGGGGTTTGGGGTGATTACTAAGCTCTATGGAATGATACCATGGAGAACTAGTTATGTGCTTTCCAATCTACCACGATCTCCCAGAAGTCTGAAATAGCTGGGAGTGACCTTGATTGAGGCTTACCACGATACAGGGACTCTGTGGACCTGCTCCGGGTCTCTGTAGTCTCTTCTAGTCTTCATGGGGCTGTTACCTCTGACTGTTGGGTTGTTTGCAAAACTCTAACTTGAAGAGTTAGAAAAGGTAACCCGTTTGGACATCTTGAGAAACTCTGTAATAGCTGGCTTCATGACTGCAACCACGTGTAAGTGGTTGATTAAAGTAGCTTCCGTAGAGACTCTGGCGTGTGGTTCACAGAGCCCGATGCACTAAGCTTTCCCTCTGTCCCTTGGTGACCGACCCTCGCTCTAACCCCACTCCCTCTTCCCGTAGTGGCTGGTCACACTTTCCCTCCGTGTTCCCCTTCATCTGCCTCAGCCAATCTCCAAATGAATGCGTGTCTATCCGGGCCTTGGCTTTGACACTCTGGATATATTGATTAATAGTTGCCCTAAGCTCCTTTTAGCAAATCAAATTTTCACTTTTAGCAAGGATTTCGCCTCTGATTTATTCAGCAAAGTGAAATGCACTAAATTGACTTTGACATTCAGGGAAAATGGCAGAAAAACAAAGAGCCCAGAAAAGAGATATAAATTGTGTGGCAGCTGGAGACTTCAGCCACCACAGAAATGTTTTTCCAGAGAATTCCATGTCATTTAAAAACCCCTTTTAAACACAAACGT
This sequence comes from Mus minutoides, assembly GCA_902729485.2. Lineage (NCBI taxonomy): Eukaryota > Metazoa > Chordata > Mammalia > Rodentia > Muridae > Mus > Mus minutoides. Next base: position 5,993,265 of record LR749488.1, read on the forward strand.
GACTTATTTAATTTGTTTTTAACTGTTGAGTTTTCTTTTAGGAAGATGTGTGAGCTTGGAATTTCCCATATAAGATAACTTGAATATTTCTCTTCTAAAGGAATTTTACCTTCCTGGCTTCCATAAACTCATTTTTATATGTTCCGAAGCTATAGTAGAGAGATAGATGATACATAAATGATTGATAGATGATAGATAGATAGATAGATAGATAGATAGATAACAGATAGATGATAGATGATAGAGAGATAGATGAAAGAAGATAGAAAGATAAGAGAATGTGTGGTGAGCGTGTGTGTGTGTGTGTGTGTGTGTGTGTGTGTGTGTGTGTTTGAGTGTATGTATTTATGGTTATTCTCAAGAGCACAAAAGATAAAATGCTCAGTCACAAACACTAGTATAGAAAAGACATGTAGGTCTGTTTCCCCACTGCCTCAATAAGACCATTCTTGGCTGTGTTCATTCATATAACTGAGTAGACCTGCTTTGTAGTTTTTCCAAGATTTGGAATCAACCTCTGTGATATATATGTGATATATATATATATATATATATATATATATATATATATATATATATATATATATATTTGATGTGCTGAAAGAAGATGTGCAATTGTGGGAAGAGCAGACAAGAGAGCTTTCCTTGTACTTTCTACAAGCACTTCGGGTGGGGGCTCGAGGGCAGTGAGCTAAGAAGTGCTGTTGTGTGCTGGTGAATTAAAGAAAAAGCCTTCTGGTCCCAGGATAGCTCAGCTGGAAAAGTGTTTACCTTGTTCCCAAGAGCTTATCCTTTAAAAGCTCAGGGTGGTGCTGTATGGGTTGAAATCCCAGCTGTGGAAAGGTGGAGACCAGTGGACTCCTGGGATTAGCTCGTGAGCTAGGTTAGCCTATTTGGTGAGTTTCAATCTGGTGAGACCTCCTGAAAACAAAACAAAACAAAACAAAAGGAAATCAGAAAGTGAACTTCGTATGATTAACAGCACTCAGCACTGGCTTCTGCATACTCACATGCACACATATGCACTCACATGCACACACATGCACACACACAGAGAGACAGAGACACAGAGACAGAGAGAGACAGAGGGATTGAGAGGGAGAGAGAGGAGAGAGAGAAGACTGAGTAGATAATCCCTACCTCCTGTTAGTTCTGAGAACCACTGTCAGTTCCATTCAGTTAACCTCTGGATTTTACAAGTTTCCTCTGAACACACATGGTGTCCTCACCACAGGTCCTTATGTTAATATTATAAAACTTAGAAAGAGAGAAGAAACGATTCTTCAGCTGGATTTAGGTGAAACGTGTTGGTAATTGAATGTGCAGGTCAACATCAGAGCCTGCCCAGCTTCAGGGAATCATGTGAGCCCAATTAAATGCCATCACTCCAGGGGCATCTCCAAAGAGCTGCTACCTCCTCTCTATACAAGGAAGGCATCCCACCTGCTTAACCTGCATTAGGAAAGGATTAATTACCTGGGGTGTGGGCCCCTCTGCCAGTCAGCAGGTTTATGACAGGGCACGTGGTAGCCTGTGCTGCTGAGGGATGGAAGGAGATAGGCAGGAGGGAAGAGAAGCCTCAGAGACAGGCTGCCTCCTCTCATCCTGATCAGCACTTTAGGAGAGAAAAAAGCAAAAGGCAGTCTGCTCTTACGTGGTGATTATCTGTGTCATGGTGGGGACTGTGACTGGATACCTTCTGCACAGGTCTGCACCCTTGAAAGAAGAACATCCCCCAACTGACTTGTCTTGATGCTACAGTTTCTCCAATTAAATCTTTTGTAGAAATAGGTGGACCAGTTGTTTCCAGTTTGGCTTCTGCAAACTGTTCTTGTTTTGAGTACAGTGCTTTATGATAGACTTTTCCCAGAGCTGATTAAATATGTTCATTTGTTTAGAGGCACACCAAGTGGAAGCTCTGTAATACTCCTTTTTAAAATACATGGAATAATAGCAGAGTGAGTCCCTCATCCCTCAAATCTGCTATGTGTTGATAGATCTGGAAAGGGCCTTAGAGCTGAGACTGGAGCCTGGCCCTTAGAGAAGAGGCTCCATGCATCAGTGGGCAACATAACTGCCTTTGAACTTAGAGACCCTACCTGTCCAAAAGTGAGTGTGCATATGTTCATGGTGGCATGTGTAAGGAGAGATGTCATGAAGGTGGCTTGGGGTTCCTGTAGGCTAATGTAAGGAAAGGCCCCAAGCCGAATTTGGTGTGCCATTTAAGTTGTTAGTGTGCATTAAATCAAATGACTGTCCTTGCACATTTTATTTTGTATAAATACACAGAAGTCAAATGACCTATGCAAGGTCACAGATTAGTCAGGGATAGCTGTGACTGAGTCTTATACCTTTGAACTTACAAAGGCAACAGTACTGGTACTTACCATTGTTGAGAGCGATGTTTTCAGGAGATAGAAATCTTTATTTGTAGTGTTAGAAAGCCAGCTATCCTCTTTTCTTTATAATATGCTGTAGCACATTATAGGAATTGTCTATCCATGTTCATTTCTTCCCCAGTATATATGTATGTTCATGTATGCACATGTGATGGGAGGCCAGAAGATAAACTCGGGTGTCAAGTCTCAGGAACCATGTGACTTTTATTAGAGATACTCACTTATTCACTGGCCTTCCCATGCCAAGTAGACTCCTGCACTGCTGAACAGGGAGCCCAGAGATCTTCTGTGTCCCCTCTCCAGAGCTGCTATTACAGCTGTGTCTCACCACTCCTGGGTGTTGTAGTGTCTGTTCTGGATGAGCACTCTCCTGACAGCTCCCCTGCCAGGCTCCTGGATACTGTATCTTCAGAAGATAGACTTACAGCAATGGAAATGTTACAGGAATTATTTTTGGCACATTTAGAAAAGTTTATCACAAATCATAAACAATAAACTCATCTATCCTTTGGTGTTGCCTGGTATGCTGTCAGGATACATTACATCAGATGCCTGCCTCAAGGACTAGTGGCCTTTGGGTGAACAGACTCTTGATATTCTAGACAGTGGGATACATTGGAAGCAGATCTCTGACTAGGGCTTCACTTTGGGAACCTCAGCCAGGCAGCCAAAGGTGATAGAGTATGGTGAATACAAAGATTGTCAAGGAGCTTCTCGGAAGTCAAGCAAACACCACAGAGGAAAGTTCCTGAATTCACAGGGTGCACCTAGGAATCAAAGCATCTTCCAATCTGTCGAAGAATCAAGGATCCTGGACAATGAGCAGTTTATAACATTTGGTTAAAAGTCGCTTGAGGATAACCCCTGACCAGTAATTTACTGGTCAACTGTCTGACCCAATATACTCTGCTGTGAAACTTGAACTAGATTTTAAAGGTGACATTGTAGAGTCACTCAAGACTGCTTTGTCTAGCTTGATGCAACCATCCTCGCTTTGGGCTGCCGGATTGTTTTTTTTGTTTTTTTTTTTGGTTAGGTCTCAGAATGACACCTAG
>LR749488.1:5999218-6085629 GCA_902729485.2 Mus minutoides
GAATCGCAATAGTCAAGACGTTCTAGTGCAGAGGGTAAGACATGCTGCTGGGTGGCATGAGCTACACACTTTCCTAACTGTGCTTGCTCCAGCAGAGCAGTTCACTGATCAGCAGTGACACTTGCCAACAAGGACCCTTCCCATAAGATCTCTCTCTCTCTCTCTCTCTCTCTCTCTCTCTCTCTCTCTTTCCCTCCCTCCCTCCCTCCCTCTCCCCATCTCCTTCCTCTTTCTTTCCTTCTGTCTCCCTCTGTCTCTCTCCCTCCTCTCTCTTATCCTCTCTCCCTCCTCCTCTCTCTCCCTCTGTTTACTCCCTCTCTCCCTTTCCCCTCTTCCCTCTACCTCCCTCCTCTCCCCTCTCCCCTCTTCCCTCTACCTCCCTCCTCTCCCCTCTCCCCTCTCCCCTCTCCTTTTCCCCTCTCCCTCTCCTCTCTCTTTCCCTGTCTCTTTCCCTCCTCCTCTCTCTCCCTTACTTTCTTTCTCCCTCCTCCTTCTCTCTCTCCCTCTCCCTCCCTTTCCCCTTTCCTCTCTCCCTCCCTTTCCCCTTTCCCTCCCTCTCCCCTCTCCCTCCTCCCTCCTCTCCCATGTTTTCCCAGTCCCACTGTCCTTTTCTCTTCTCTGCAGCATTGCTTACCTTCTCTAGAACAAGTTGCTAAGTGCTATGTGAAGAACATGTGTATCTGACCTTGAAGAACTTGTCTATCTGACCTTGAAGAACTTGTCTATCTGACCTTGAAGAACTTGTCTATCTGACCTCGGAGCAGCTGCTGCTTGTTTTGGTGGCAGTTCAGATTGTCACTCAGTGACTTTAGTGTCTTGACAGATTCGTCCTATTTTGTGCAGTTAGAAGTGAGAGTACACCAACCAGCCCCACCTTTCTCTCACTCGCAGGTGTCCCTGTTCACCTGGAGCAGAGCAGAGGTTTAGAGTATGACTTAAAAAGCATGTCCATGTAAAGTCAACCGTAGTACACCTTTTCATTGCATTATTTACTTATTTATGTGTTGTAGAAAATATTTAATCTAAACCCGGGGCTTCTATCCTGCCTTTGATTATTCAGTTCCTAGATAAAACACAAGGCAACTTTTATATTTATAATAAGCCTTTACCTCTAATGCTGGGCAGATATCTACCCTCCGCTATTAGAATCTATTTTCTATTGATATCCCTGAGTAACTACTTACTGTGTTTCTTCTGGGATGCTCTTACCTCTCATCAGGCAGCCTTTAGGGCCATGCCTTCTTGACTCCTAAGCTATGTGCCTTTCTGCTCTCTCTACCTTCCACTTTCACCCTTCATGATCTCCTCTGACCCCAAGCTGGGAACACCAAGCCCCACCTACATCAATTCTGCCCAGCTGTAGGCTATAGGCATCTTTATTCACCAATCAGAAATAACTTGGGGGCAACATCACATAATGTCACTTGGGTCTACGTGCAGATTTTTCTCTCCAGCGCAACAAGACCTTGGATACCCCCTACACACACACACACACACACACACACACACACACACACACTTCACATTACAATACATAGCAGCAGATCAAACCTCAACATTTATGAAAACATAGTGCTTTTAGTCCTTTTCTGTGAATTACTGCCAGGTAGTGACATCCACAGTTTAGCTGTAGCCTTAGTCTTATAATGCTTAGAGACAAGGGAACGGTGATACTGCTCACCTGTACATCAGCACTCACGGGGTAGACGCAGGCAGCTCTTCAAGCTTCTCCTTGGCTACATGACAAGTTTGAGGCTACCTCAGGCTCCACGAGATCCTGCCTCAGAAAACCAACAACAAGAGAAAAAAGTCCTGCTGTCTGTTAGTGATTCCAGACAAGACAAGAGGCATTAATGCAGGACTCTAAGGACATTGGCCGCATAGCTGAGGACACTACCATGGACCCTGGTAGAAACCTGAAACTTTCAAGCCAGCGTGGACTTCCTAAAGAAAGGGCTTTCTCAACTATAGAATGTATGGACACACTCATAAGGTATGAACAAGGAATTTAACTACTTTCTTTTCTAATGAAGCCAGGACTGTAAACAGGGTCTCATTTATCAGCAGAAATGATAGACATCATTTATTGAACAATAAAGAGCATCTTTTCAAACTTGAAGCAGGTATCCTGTAAATTGAATTAGACATTGGTTATAGACAAAGCTGGGAAGTTTCAAGAAGTCTGAGGGTGTGGCCATCTGAGGGCATGGTCACCCAAGGGAGGGTTGGGCAAAATTCTTCTTGCATTACTTCTTGCAAAGTCCACTATCTTTTATTGAAATAGCTTCTGGGCTTGCACACCCCCCTCCCATTTTTTTCTATTTACATTTGGGGTTAGATTTTTCAGGATCCTTTCCCTTCTATACTTGTCATGTATTTTTTTTTAAGATTTATTTTTATTTATTATACGTAAGTACACTGTAGCTGTCTTCAGACACTCCAGAAGAGGGAGCCAGATCGGATGGTTGTGAGCCACCATGTGGTTGCTGGGATTTGAACTTATCACCTTCGGAAGAGCAGTCGGGTGCTCTTACCCGCTGAGCCATCTCACCAGCCCCCACTTGTCATGTATTTTAAAAAATACAATATTGATCTTTCCTAATGGTTATTTTACAAGCTAGCTCATGGCTCTCAAGGAACCCCTATAGAGCGGCCATGGCCAAGGACCCCTCCCCCCATGAGTGACAGCTGATGTAAGCCAATAGTTCCTACGCCTTGAAGCTCTGTTCCAGAACCTTCTGCTCCCTCTAACCAATTTACATACCACCATGGTATGTTTAATTTGCTATTTCATCAAATCAATAATGGGTCTAATTGAAAAAATTGGCAGTGCTGCGTGCAACCTAACTAGTGATCTCAATGTTTGCCCGCTTCAGAGAGTGTCTCTCAGCTCCGTCAGACACCTGTGTTATTGGTGCACTCCTCTTCCTAATGTGCACAAAAACAAACACTAATACAGGTGGAGCATCTGCACCAATTGATCACGACACTATGAAGAATTAATCACCTGGCTTTCAGCGCCAAGAATAAAATTTACATCTCTAATGTGTGAGATGTATTAACACGCTTGCTGGTACCATCAGCTTCGGGCGGTGTCAGCCGGCCTGCATGTGCAGCCTCATGTGGGTGTGTGCCTCTTGTCCTTTGGGCTGGGTGGTGTGAACCTGGAGGGCAGATCTGAATTCAGAATTTGGTGATATTTCGAAGATACAGATCAGAGATTAAGTTGTTCCAAGAGACTGAGAAAATGCTGGGGGACCTTTGGATTTGAGCTCCTCAGGTCTGCCCTTCAGACCCCTGTAGTGAAGCTTTAAAGGCTGAAGATGCAAACCCATGTGGATTCAGCCCAAATCCTTCTCCCCGAGGTGGATTCGATGAGATGTCAGCCCCCTTTGCCACTCCTTGATTTCTATTAGTATTCTGATTAATCTTAGAAAACAGCCTCTGATGAAGCACCGCCACATTTGAAAAGTCAAACAACTTGTCTGAAGCTGGCAAGAGAGTGACTATGATATTTAAGGTCAGGTCAGTTTGATTCCAAACCTTGGTGTTGACCTACTCTGCAACCTCAAATCACTTAGATCGGTTAGTCCTAGTTTACTTCTTGAGTTCCCACCTAGTTTCGTCTTATTTCGTTACTTCATTTTTAGACAGCAAGATCTGAAAAGATCTACTGGCTAGCATGGATGTCACTGATTCATGCAGGACTGTTGAGTTGTTAGTCTTTGATGCACGTGGTCCACCCTTGGGAAACGAAGGTCCCTCATAAAAAAGTGATTTGAGATTCCAAGGCTGTGAAGGAACCTTTAGACAAGTGTGACTCCCTGCAGTTTGCAGATCCACGCAGGCAGGGTGGTATCGCTTCGAGAAGAAGATTTGGTGTTGGGAGAAGTTCAGCAAGAAGAGAGGCTTAGCTCAAGTTTGTGGCTTGTTGGGTCTGGCAGAATGCTCCATAAACCAAAACAAACTCTGATGCACAGGCAAGCCTTGTGGTCATCCTTCCCACTTCAGCCTCCAGAGTTCTGAGATGTCAGGGCTGACACCTATGCCCAATGAAAAAAGACATACTTGAAATCACCCTTACTGTCCATTGAGAATTTATTTGGAAAGGAAGTATGTCTTTACATTACCCCTCCCTAATGGTTCCTTTCCATGGGAAACTTTTCACCGGTGAGAACAATTGCCAGTGTCTAGAGACATCCCACTTGTCACAATGTGGGAGTTGAGGTTAGGAAGAATCAATGGGCAGGGATTACAGATGCTCAAAAATCCCCTACAGGGCCCAGGAAAGGAGATCCTGTCCTGCTGTAATCCCAACAAAAAACATACGGCTAGTTTTGAGCACCTTGAAAACTGTACTTAACCCCATCCACAGGAGACTGGCCAGTATATTGTTCAAATAATTCAAGAGTCAGTTTGATAGTTTTAGGACTCTCTGGCCTCATTTGACGAAATACGTTTTTCATTAACAAAATCAACAATGTTTATTGGGCAGATGGGGTGTATTTGTACCAGCACAGCATAATAAAGGAGGAATTCTTATAGTTATTATATTAAAAATCAAACAGAAAGAATAATGAACTCTAAAAAGTGATCACTGATGTTTGAATATAATTTTATCATAAATTTCTTAGGAAACATGGGACTAATTACACATTCACAAATAATAGTGTAATAGGAGCCTTGAAACCCATTGTATAAGCATAGTGCGCTTTAATAAATATAGAAATGGATACTTACTTACTAAACAATTAATTTGTGATTATTTTAATGTAGGTTTTACAAATTCAAGGGAAAAATTTTAATTTTTATAGAGAAATGTTGTACATAAACAGTGGATTAAATGTTTATATTAATCTAGAAATGCTTGGAATTCAGTCACAGAGATGAGACTCTCATAGCTTCAGACTGACCTGTATATAAAGGCTTATGTAGAGTTATTTTACATGATATATTATAGTATTGCAGAATAACTTTGGGAGTTATTTGTAAACACACAGGGGGTGTCAATGGAAAGTGCAGCCTTTGCATCAAGGGAAGGGATGGATATTAATTTATTCTAAGCCAAATAAGAGAGATTGTGGCTCAGGAACTTGGACTAGGGATGTCCCAAATAACATGTCCTAGTGTGGAAATTATTACATGAACTTTGTAGTCATAAAACGGATGCTTTGGTGGGAACAGCAAAGCAGAGGAACCTCTGCCCCACTGCTGAGACACCTTCTGGAGACATCCTTAGCTTTGGGGTTGGTGAAAGCAGGCGTTCAGTTAGGCAATACCTTTGGAATGTACTAACCTAATACTTGAAAGAATGTTAGGTCAGACACCAAGATTGGTGATGAAGGACTATGGAAGGAGACCAATGAGAGCTCAAAGCAATTTGACTTTGTCTATGACATCTTATCTCTCTATAGCATGAAGTTCTTTTACACAGTCAGCCGGGTTTGTGCAGTCTGAAAGATAGATGTTTCTGTTTGTCTTTAACACCCCCCCACCCCCACCCCCTCGAAACTCACAAAGGCTGTATAACAACTCTTACTCAAAATTTCCAATTCTTAAAGTGTTTCTTTAATTATTTTAGAGGGAAAGCAATAACCCTAGCAACCTTATGGTTGGGAACCATAACACATGGAGGTTCCCATTTAAATTTTAAAATAAAAATTGTCACTGTCTTTGAACTCATTCTATGCCCACTGAAGAACCAGGGGTAAAATGTTGAACATGCCAGATGATAACTAGAGAACTGATAGAAAAATCAGAAGTTTTTTTTTTTTTTTAATATTTAAACATTCAATTTTTTTCAACTTTTATTAGATATGTTCTTCATTTACATTTCAAGTGTTATCCAGAAAGTTCCCTATATCCTCCCCCCTCTCGGCCCTGCTACCCTACCCACCCGCTCCCAACCCCTGGCCCCGGCGTTCCCCTGTATTGGGACATATAAAGTCGAAAAATCAGAAGTTTTGAAACTGGCTTTGGTGACTGAGGAAAGAGACTTGCTGAAAATTTGTGGGCAGCCTGGACCATAGTAAGCTGTAGGATATCCTGAGCTACACAAGAAGACTCCTTTCCAAATGACCAAACCAAGCCAAACAACAACAAAAAAATCCCGCGTTATTTTATCTCTGACCAAGCCCCCAAACACCATAATTCTATATTCAGAATAATATTTGTTCCCCAAAGGTTGTCGTGTTAGCAGGTAGTAGAAACATTCAAAGTAGGACCTAGTAAGAGACCTTTGGTCACATCCCCGTGGGAATGCTAGTATCTCTTTCCTCAATGGCTGATGAGGTGGGCAGATTTGTTCCCTACCCTGAAGTTCTTTTTCTCCACATATCAAAATCAGCCTGGCCTGGACCCTCCAATATGTGTGCACAGGGAATATTTTCTCTTGTTTGTTCCCACAGGTGTTTTGTTACAGCAATTCGGTGCTGCCTAACACACAGTTGTAGAGCAGCCCTGTGGCCTTCACTCAGAGGCAGTTTGGGCTTGTGTCATTTTTAACTACTTTTCTTCTCCTGGGCAAAGCAGAGCGGAGATTGTGCTAAAGGGACTCTCTCGGGGTCAGCAATTAAAAGTCAGAGGATCTTCATGGAATAAACTAAAAAAATGCCAAGGAGACACTAGGAAGCCCTGGAGTGGAGCTTGGTTTCATTATGGTCCTCAGTGACCTGTACAGAGACCCCAGGGCCACTCTGGGTGTCCAAGTAAATGATAACATTATACTGACTTCAGCTCACAAAGAAAACTATGCTTAGTGAATTTATTTTAGAAACACAGAGATGTCTAATTGTTTTTTTTTTTTTTAAGACTCCAACCAATACCACTAAAATGTTTTAGAATTTGAGGTAAGAAAGTTCACCTAAATGAGCTATATTCTTCTGTTATGGTTGGGAACTTCTACTAAGCACGGAAGAATAACACCTTTAATTCACAATGGCTGTAGAATGACCCTACTGGCTAGGACTGCCATTCACACAGGTGATATGCAGAATGTAAAGGCAGCGAATGCACTGTGGGCCCCCTTGTTCTGGTGCTCACCACACTCCTGGGAGGTTGGTAGATTTCTGATTCTCTTTTATTCAGATGAGGTAACTGGACCCAAAGTCTGTGACTGCCCCAATATGTTCACCGTGACCATACATGTTCATCTTTCTTTTGATGCCAGGCTGGTGATGGCTGTTCACCTTTGACATCATTTTCAAATCCAAATGATCCAACATTCCTGTTAATTTGATGTTTGAAACCACCATCCACGGTTGAGATATTCCTTTGTATATTACAGATAAGCTCAAGATGAAGGCTTGCTGGGTTTTTTTCTTCAGTATTTCTTTAACTCTTTTATTTCTCTCTTTAGAGGTATGCCATTTCCACAGTACTGTGAGTTTTAGTGGAGGTAGACACTGTAAAGCTTACACTGATTAGAGCACCCATCCCACTGTGAATACCAGTTCTCTGTTCTCTGTGTAGAGGGAGCTACTCTGCAAATGTCATCATAGTTCTGACAGTAAACCAAGGAAAAGCCCCAAATCATGACAGTAGGTAAGGTCACTAAGTGAGGAAATGTCACTAAGAGAAACTCCAAGAGGCAGCATCAGAGGCTTGGTGGACTGTAATGAGGTACAAAAGCATTGGCAAGTTAAGTCTAACCTTGCAGTCCAAGGATCCTGCAAAAGTGGTTCAAAAGAAAATGTTTGATTGTTTACCTAATTTTGTATCTTCTGACCTTGGAAAATACTGGTAGGGAATGTGAAAACATGAAACTGAAGAATAAACAGTAATCTGCCTTTTTAATTATTATTTTATGTATATGAATACACTGTATCTGTCTTCAGGCACACCGGAAGAGGGCATCAGATCCCATTACAGATGGTTGTGAGCCGCCATGTGGTTGCTCGGAATTGAACTCACACCTCTGGAAGAGCAGTCAGTGATCTTAACCGCTGAGCCATTTGCTCCAGACCCAAAAGATTTGTTTATGTATCAAAGTACTCTATATGCATGCACACCTACATGCTAGAACAGGGCACCAGATCCCAATATAGATGGTTGTGAGCTACCATGTGGTAGCTGGGAATTGAGCTCAGGACCTCTGGAAGAACAGACAATGTGCTCTTAACCACTGAGCCACCTCTCCTGCCTTAAGACAAATTTGGAAGGTGAGTAGTAAAGACATGGGCAGGGCTCTAGGTGGTGACTGACCATGGCAGGGCATGGCAAGTTTGGAACATAAAGAGCTATGTTCCCTTCAGTGGCTCACAAGTCTCCTGTGTGCTGTTATCAGTTTCTGGGCTCATTTCTCTCCTGCCCTTAACTGAGAAACACAGGTACACCTGTCTTTTGGATTGGGAAATTATTTGTATTCCAGGATAATTTAGCATCCTTTGATTCTTCTCCTAAAAGTCCCAGTTCAAAAACTCTAGCCTTCTCTCCAAATGCCATCTCCTGGGGGAGGAGACAGCAGGTGGCATCCTGAGCTGTGAGCTATTTGAGTGCAAAGAAACACTAAATTAAAGCCAATGGCATCAAAGTGAGGGTCGATTTTTACCTGGATGACACTATTTCCCATGAGAAATGGAGACCTAAAGTTCAAAAGAAAGTCTTCGGGTAGATTCAAAAAACTCTAATTCTGTGATGTTGCTGAGAGTTTTTTTTTTTTGTGTGTGTGTAGAAAAACTCCTTTAAAACACAGCCATAATTATTAAAAAGTGTTGATCTACTTAAATAATAGAGTATAGAAAATTAATCATTTGAAAAAAATACCCACAAAATGTTAACAACAATGTGTAATGTAAGTGTGCTAAAAGGTACACATTCCTCTAACTAACTTGGGGAGGGCAAACAGTGACTGTTTGCCTCTTCAGGATATATAGGGGAGTCATCCACCCTTGCTTGCTTGTGGCTCATGGTGATACGATTATAGGATGGTGTGACGCGCCTCCCTCGACCAGCAAGAAAGTCACGCCACCACCGGGAACTTCTCAGTCAGCTTTATTCTGGAGCACCTTCATAGTAGATTCCCAGGACCCTGGACAGCAGCAGAGCTGCTACTTTTATACTCTCCCAGGGAAGGGGGGAGAAGTGGTTGTGGATTGGTGCACCACAATACACCTCATTAGCATATGGCCCATTCATTGGTGCCACAAGCCATACCTCATTAGCATATTGCCCGTTCGGGAGGGGCTATTGCTTGAGGAGGGCCTGAAGAGAGCTGTGCATGTGCGCTAGGCTCTCCTCCCTGGCAGCTGGCCAGTCCCCTGCCATCTTATAATGGCGGGGAGCTGGAGGCTGCTGGAGCCAGAGGCTTGCCGGAGCCTGAGTGGCTTTGCCGGAGGCCGGGTTGCTTCTTGCCAGCCACTGGAGCTCGGGCAGCTTCCTACAGGATGGGGTCCCATTTCTGTTGATTTAGGAGCTATAGCAGCGCTTGGGTAACCTTGTATGGAATCCGAATAAGGTATCCCCTTTATGTCTCTAAGGATGAAAGAAACTTGAATCTTGGTGAAGTGGCTAATAATTCCCATAGCTAGGAGGACAGAAATGATCTTTAGGACAAGACAGTACAACACAAAAAGGTGCACTTAGGCATGTAGGACCGTAGAAATGGGTCAGGCAGGGATGTAGTAGAATTAGTTTCTTTACACTTTTTCCACTCTGACTCCCACATTCCTTTCTTCTCTCAATCTCTGTCCATCTCCCTTCCTCCTGTGGCCCTTTCCTTCCCCTGCACTCTTCTCTTCCCAACTCCTATCTTGATTCTATCATACTCCTTTCCCCCAGGTCCCCCCACCCTTTTCTCCTCTTCCCATATCTCCTCCCCTATATCCTTCCCTCATCTTTTCCTACTTCCTTCCATCTTCTTGCCCTGTCGGAGCCACACATGTACAGCCACTGGTGCGCAGTTCCTTAGACTTACTGCAGAGCACCTCTCAGTCGGTTCATTTAGAGAATAGGACCAAATTAAGATCCCAGCCTGCAGTCAAGATGAAAATCCCAACCCTTCAATAACCCAAGCTCTGGGGACTTACTGTTTAAGTCTTAGGTGGGCAAAAATAGTCAGTGGAGTGAAGTTTAGGTTGAAGATAAATGGCCCCTGGAGAAAAGTAGAAGATTTGGTTACAGAGACTGCTGAAGAATTTTGATACAAAGCTGATCATAGACATAGACGTGAAACAGAAGGGAACCACACCTACAGTCTGTGTTGGCTTCAAGAAAGGGGGAGTCTTGGGCTGTTGTTTTTAAAGTTCTCCTTTTGTGTTCAAAGTCACGGTAGGTACATGGAAGATGTGGTCACAAAAGTCACCAGCAGACACAGGGATATCTGAGAAAACTTTTCTTCTGAGATATTACTTCCCAGACTTATTCCTAATCGAGGCTCCTGCTGTGTAATGCACTACCACCTGAAGAATGATAAAGCCACAGGCTGAGCATTGATAGTGAATTCTCCATCCTATGATCAGGTTGAATTTGCCTGTTAAACTCGGGATGTAATTAAAGCCAATACAAGTACTCTTAGGTTTTTACCGAAAATTGATAGGATCTCCTTTGTCTGTGATCTAAGTGAGATTGCCCTGTAGTTTTTAATTTATCAGGTTAAGAAGCACAATTAAAATATCTTGAAAAAAGATCATAATCAGACACCATCTTTGGGGTTGGACCTGCCAAGTCGATAAAGGCATCCGTGTGTTTAATAATTGCCATCTTTGCTGTACATTTGTTCTGTTTGTGGGATGAAGTATTAATAAATACCTTGCACCATTCCAGTGGGAAAGGCCTCCTGCTTAATTAACAATCTTGGAAGAATCTGCAATACACTGAAGCACGTCTTTCTTGTTAGTGTTTCCTGCATCAAAAGGAAATCCTGTCTTGTCAGCACATCTGTAACTGTCACATTTGTGAGTTATTAATAAACATCTTGACAAAATGCTGGCTTTGAAAAGAAATTAAAAAAGAACCCAAATCTTCAGTTTTTAAATAAATAATTCTCTTGAATGTTAAGCAGCAAGAAATCCTCCTGATGATAAACAAGACTGATTCTGTTAAAGGAGGTGTCTCTCTGAACACAGTTCATTTGAGATATAATTGGATTTGAGCTGTCTTTATTTCTAGCCCTATATTCTAATTTCTAGGCCTATATTACAATTGCCTGAGTTCTATTCAGGCCTCCATCTTAGAGAAACAAAAACCCCTTAACTATTAATTAATAAATGTCAAGTTTCTTACAAGCATTTTTATTTACATGAAAATTGAATGCAGCTATGAACGTAAGAACACATTATTGCAAATGTGAGCGTAGTACACACAAGCTATGCTTGCCAGTTTATGTATTTGATAAATATTTGAACACTTACTCTGTGGTGTGTGCCCCTTATCTGTAGCCACATATGGTCTTCCACAGGAGGTGGAAATCACCAGTCTGGGGTACTGCTTTTGTTCTAATGTAAAGTGTGCAATAAATGGGAAACATGGTCAGCCTGGAATCTACAAGGTCTGCTTCTGCATAGCATGTGGAAGTCTCCCCAGTTCATTCCATGTGACCTTCTGAGGCCACTGGCTTTTCTGAGATCCTTGAGAATATGAAAGTAGCAATATCTGAATTCTGGGGGAAATGTAATAAGCCAGAAGGCTCAAAGGGTTAGCTCAATCTTAGGTCTGTAATAAGTGGAGATAGGAAAGTACAAAAACTCTGTATGTAATGTGGCCAGGCAGAAAGTTTAGGGAAGAGGATAGAGTGTACATTTCAGATTTCTGGGCTAAGTTTTCTTTAAATCATGTTTTTAACTTTACTTCAGGTATTGAGATGATGAAATGAAGCATCCATGTAGTCCTCCTGGCCAAGAGCCGTTATAAAGAAGTCTTTATACAAGAGTTAGGAGATACTTTGGAAGTAAAACTTCTTACCTGCATGTGTGAAGTCTTGGGTTAGGACTACTAATCATTCTTAGCATGGAGGACCCAGTGAGAGCCGAGCACCTGCTGAGCATCTTCCGCTATAGACCGACTAATTGAACATAATATCACTGCCGTGTTGGTGCTAAATGTATCTTTTTCATCTTGTCATTTAGTTTTTCATGCATTTTAGGGCATGGAAATGTATGAGTTTCTGCTAAACATCTATGATTCAACAGCAAACAAAATGATCAAAAAGAGGAAAAGAAGTATGTGGTTCAACCCTAGGTTCTGGAGCAAGTGGCTGGGTACAGACCCTATAATGAATGCTTTACCATGTGACTTTCTATGTGTTTGGTCTTTACTTTCTTTATATGTAGAGTGTGAACAAAGGTAGAATAATCTCCATAGAGAGTTAAATGCCTGTCACATTTTCCTCCTTGGCTGTATGTGCCTAGTCATATTTGAAAATATAAATCATATCCCATTTTCTCTTTGCCAACCCCCCTGGCCAGAGTGGCTTCCCATATTTCTCAAAGGGTAAATCCACAAAAAGGTTACAAAGCCTTTGTGGCACGCCTATGCCAAGAGCCAAGTGCCAGGCTCCACTGTTCTCTCTGGCTTCTCTGCCATCCTCTGAGGCACCACAGAAGGCTCTTCCTCAGTGTAGGCATCTTTGTTGTTACTTCTTTTTCAATTGCTGTTTTCTAGGGTATCCTTCTATCCTGGCTACTGTAACAAAAATACCATCATGCAGTTAAAGATCAAAGTGTTGGCTGATTTAGTGCCTAGGCCAGTTTGCTCAGTTGCAGACATGCAGGAATTCGGGAGTGAGATCTCTGAGTTCCCTTTGATCAGGCAATTAATCCCACTCATAAAACTGTATGAGTTTGAGACCAAATCATCCCCGATGCTCCCTCTTCTGAATGGACATTGCGGTTCTGGCATATTAGTATGTGGATATGCAAGTATTCTGTCTGCAGCATTTAGATACAGGTACATACTTGGCTTGTTAGACATCTGCTTAAAGGCTGGGTACAAGTGAGGCTTCCTGAGACTTAACCTGCTCCCCAGGTGGCTCCTCTCTTCCACAGTCTATGCATGGAGACCATTTAGTACTCAGTGATAAAGACAGTCTGTTCAGCTGCACTACTGGCTTCCTGTCTGTTTCTATCCTTATTGCCCCGATCCCAGTGTCAACCCTCGGAAGACCTAAATCCTGTCTTTATTGTATTTCTAATGTTTGTCTCATAAAAGGCACCCAAAAAAACTGCTCATTGTGGTGCCTGGCACACAGTAAGCCTTCAGGAAATTTTTGCTTATGAGTCATTCTTGTCTTCTGCGTCTTCATTAGTAAGCAGAGAAGGAGGAGAACTGGACCCTGACCTTGAAGGTCTCTGGGGACTCACATGAGCAAGTCACAGAGCTAGGAAGATGGCATCCTTTCTTACGATCTACTTGAGAAGGGACAAACATCGGGAAGGGAGGAGAGTGACCACTGGGTGAGCTCAGGCAGGAGACCTCAAGAGCTTGAAACGAGCAATGTGACTTGGAGAGCCTGAAGAGGGATAATTGTGGGAAAGAACTGGATGTAGGAGATAGGTCAAAGCAAACTCCAAATTTTAAATTCTCTTGTTCAAAGCTGTCTTTTTTATTGATACATTCTGAGTAACTGGGGTATCCTGTCATGCCCTTGAGGAATATATTTGGAATAGGTCTACAGAGACAAGAGTCCCATGTGAGACGAACCAGGGAAGCCTGTGGGATATTTAGGTTTGAATGAATGGAGTAAGGTTGGGAATAAAACGTTCATCTCTTGGAGGAGAGGATGAGCTGACACTGTTGCCTCCTTATAACAGTGGGAATGAGCAGGGACCATGCAGAGGAAAGCTGTGGTGTGTACGCATGGGTGTAAAACTGCAACAAAGACAGAAGGAAGGCCAGAAGAAAGATGGTCGGTGAGTGTCCATGGAGACTATTGGGTAGTGGAGGCAATGTACCAGACTAGACAGAAGGGCGAGCAAGAGGAAGGGAAGCCAGACTGTGGGAGGTGGCAGTTAGGTGAGAGAGAAGATCCAGACTTCAGAAGACAGTGGGTGAGCTCAGGAGAGCAGCTTGTGTGGTCCATGTCCCCAGGCATCAGGCTGGGCAGGGAGACAGAAAGACAGATGGAAAATTAAGCTCAGGATAGAGGGCTAAAGGAAGGAGAGAGACTGACAGACATTAAAGGGGCTGCATAGATGAAGTATGGAGAAAAGCCTAGAAGGTGGATAGAGCAGGTAGGACAGAAGGCATTGAAAAGGCCTCCCCTGGGAAGAGGAAACAGGCTGCTTCCTGATAAACAAGAGGTAAGGTAGCCGGATAGGCTCCAGTATTGCTAAAAAGGAGGAAGAAGCTCGTGGATGTTTACTTTTCAAACACGGTATCAGAGAAGACATAAACAGAATAAAATACAGTCATCTGAAAGATGAATCCAGGCAGAGGAAGAGTCTACCCATGGAGACTGAGTGCTCCTGTGATTAGCTTTGAAACAGGCTCTCAGGCATCAAGGGTGACCTTGAACCCACTGAATGGCAAGGATGACTTTGAACTTCTGGTTTCATGTACTGTCTTTACCTCCCAGTGGCTGGGATCATAGGCGTGAGCCACCAAGACCAAGTTTTGCACTGCTGGAAATCAATCCCAGGCTGCGCATGTTCATGCTGTGTGAGTCTTGCACCCACCACGCTACACCCGCAGCCCATGGGAAGTCTGTTTTAGATCTCACTCTGAAGAACACCCATGAGGAATCCATGGTAGACGAGGACACTAAGCATTCAATGTCCAGCTCAAGGCTATGGAGCTAGTTAATAGCTATGGCTATATTGAAGCCAGTTCTCTTTACCCATAATCCATACTTTTGTGAACTCTGCCAACTGGTGCTTTCCAGCAGCTCAATGCCCTGGAAGCCAATGCTACACCGTTGTAATATGCATTATCTTCTCCTCACATGTACCCAGCCTACTCCCCTGCCTTCTGGCAATCTGCTCCTCCATTGCCTTGCCTGTCCCTCATGGCCACCACTGCAGCGCTCAGTCTGATTTAAATCGATCCTCACGTGGGCCTTTTCCCCAGGATGAGCCCTGTTGCAGACTGCCTGTGCTCCTGTTCATGAAGTAAGCCAGTGTGAGACAGCGAGCACCCTAAAGACTGAAGGCATTAGCACTGAGAAGCTGAAGCTGCCCCTGTGTCCAGGAGGCAGAGTTGAACGAGATACTCCCTGGAGTGTAGAACTTAGGGTTGTCAAATGACCCTCCTAGATGGCCCTTTTCCATTTAGCATAAAGTTTAAGAGGACCCATGGAAATGCTTAATTCACCAAAGGAGACGTGATGAGAAACTGTGAGGCAAATGGAGGATCACTGGGTCCTGGGCTCTGGGCTGTCTCATGATATCATCATGACTGAGAACTATAAACATTGTAGTCATGGAGCAACCGGATTTTATTTATCCCATCTGTGTTTCAGTGTGGGCTTTTGTTGTTCTTGAATTAATATTTTGAAGATGTTAATATCTGCACAAGGGACACTGGTGAGTTGCAATGAAATAGGTTGCTGAGAGCTTATGTTGGATTGCCATATCAGCGTGTGGCATAGAACATCATACCCCATAGATCATGCCTTCTCATTTATTTTCCCCCGATGAGATGAAATTGAGGTTAGACTGTGTGAGCTGTTCCTGCCCTTTAAGCAACGCTCTGAATACAATGCTCATGGACATCCCTTCCTTCCATTTGATTTTTTTTTTTTGAGATAGAAAGAATAAATGAGACACCCTCTTGGGCTTTTCTCTCTTTTTTATATCACCCAAGCCATTGTGGAGCACTAGAAGCCTGGGAGGCCGCCTCCGCGGGAGCGGCCACTCCCAAGCGTCCCATCCTCTCCTCTGTCATCCCCAGGCGACGAACTGCATTTGTGTGTGCAGATTTATAGTTTATCTTTATCTCTGGCTTCATCTGTAGGTAGCTATTAGAGCCGCCTCGCCCGGATATTGTTTGGGCCTGATAGATCTGTCCGTAGTTCATCAAAGGGGAGCCGAGTGCCTAAAAGCCATCGAGTCCAGCTGAGGATGAAATACGAGCCATCAGCCTTGGTAATGGCTGTAAAATTTCATAATTACACGGCCTTTATTACGTTGCATAATGATCCTGAAGCAGTATGGAACAATTAATTAAGATTTTCAACCGTGGCTCTTTCAGAAATTAAAAGGTACTGGGAGCTGAGCAATGGGGATCTGTCTTGCCCTGGAAGCATTAGGGATGCTAACAGAAGGCTTGGCTGCATACTTATTTTTCCTTAAGAGGAAAGCACCTCTTGGTTGCGGAGCACGCATTAGGATCCCTTGCCTATTTCCCAGCCTTTATCTCAACTTCAGAACAGATTTTTTTTTTTTTTTTTTTAAGGAATGGGATTAAAAAGAATGCCCAGGATCTATAAAAACTCCCCAACTTCCCTTTGCTGTCCTTTGAAAAATTCTATTCTGCCTGCTGCTGTAACCATTCATCACATTTACGGCTGTTCCTCTCCACACATTAAATAAACGCAGGCTCTGAGATGGGGGGTCAGTTAACTGCCAGCGACACTGCACTGACCGAGGAGTTTTTCTTATGTGCTTGCTCATATCTTGAGGCATTAACATTCTTTCAAGATCTCCACGCTTTTGACAGTCCTTTTGGAAGGAAGGCTCTCCTGTTTTCCTTTATTACCTGGTGAATGCAGCATGCCACTTTGAATGTATTCTCCACCCACCCCCCCCAATCATATCTTCACACTTTTTAAAGAGTAATTAAACTTGGGAAGAGCCTGTAAGACTTTCTAAGACCTAACTATATTATTTGCAAATGAAAAGAAAAAGGAATAGAAACTAAAGCAAAAGAGTAGGCGTATCCATGTGTGTGCATAGTTACACATATGGGAATAATGACCTTTGTTCATGTGTATGCATGTGTGTGCATATGTACACATATGTGGATAATGACCCACTCTTGGCTTTCTTTTCGAAGTCAAGGAAATTATGACATGAGGTGATTGTGCATAATAAAATCCCAGAGAAAAGATCGTAAAGGCAAGCCTGGTATTTTTAAGGTCTGGAACGCCGTGTCCCATGCTTTAGGCAAGTGCCTTCCTGGTGCTGCTGATGCAAATGAGGGTAAGAAACCAAACATCCCAGCCCCCTCCCCTGTGATTTGCAGAGAACTCCCGCATATTTGCCCCCATCAAGTATTATTGTTTTTAAATTGACAATCATCACATAACGTTTTACAGTTCTAAATATTTCATGGGAGACTAAAACTTCCCTTGGGCCTCCCCAATAATAAACTTTCGGCAGAAGACTCAGAAAGGCTGATGTACTTTGAGGAGGATCCTGCTGCTCCTAGAGAATTCTCTCACTTAGGCATTTAGCCACTTAATACAAATTTTCTGATCGGCTGTCACCCTCACTGGTGCGCCCAGCGTCACTGCCTCCGAAACACTTGTCATTCTTTAATGGAAACAAAACAGTCATTGCAGCCAGAGCCACGGTGTCATCTCGCAGCCCCTTGCTGCGTCTGCAATAGTGGAATGACAGAGAGGCCCTCGGTAGGGGTAATTAAAATGTAAATATTGATATTTTATTATTTGAAATTACTTTCCAGTGCGGCATTTAATATCTCTCCATCTGTGCGGCTCTGTTTAGCGGTCACTTTACTGCAGCTCTGGGAGTCAGAGCGTCGGCTTGATCCCCGTTATGTCAAAATGCTTGTTGCTGCTTAATTTTGATATCTAATTAAGTGGAAAAGTACAGTCCGCACTGTAATCCATGGCATCTTAACCAGCTGCTTGGGTATATTTAGAATTAATCTCCACTATGGAATCATCCTAATGTATGCAATTAAGAGTCTGCCGATGGCTAATTAGGTGTATTAGAATCAGGCAGTGTTTTTTTTCTCCCCCTCCCCCTCTCTCTGTTTCTCCTGCTTTCCTTTTGGACCATTGCCTATGTAAGAGTGCCTGCCTCCAGAGGTGTTCTTAATACCACTTAAATCAAGTTAGGAGACGACACAAGTTCCTAATAGATTCATCTGTGTATGGTAACCCCTGGTGTAGTCCCTATATTTTCTTGGAGTCAACCTTGTGTGGGAGTTCTTAGGAATTCCTAGGGATGACTGACAGGGCCTGGCGGGGACTGAAGAGGACAGAGATGTGCTGTATAGATAAAATCGTTTTCCGGCAGACCAAAGAGGAGGCTGGAAAAAGCACTTTAGGTGTTCTTGTTCATTCAAGGAGGGGGAGAGTACCCCTGCTGGTATCTGCATGCCCTAGCT
Source organism: Mus minutoides (assembly GCA_902729485.2). Lineage (NCBI taxonomy): Eukaryota > Metazoa > Chordata > Mammalia > Rodentia > Muridae > Mus > Mus minutoides. The sequence goes on from LR749488.1 coordinate 6,017,447, forward strand.
CACTTTTGAATGGGAGAGCATCTCCGAGAATCAGCGCACAAGGCCCAGGTTTGTATCCCAAAGGTCCAGGTTAAATATGGCAAGCAGGCCAGGCGTTCTTTGCTAAGGAAGGCTCTCACCCAGATGCTGATGTAGGAGGACACGCCGGAGCTGAGCTACCTTGTTACAATTTTGTTTCATTTTCATTCAGCAAGGTATCCGATCTGAGGATGGTCAGAGAGGACCATGACAGGGCCAGAGAGGAACTGCAGGGTTTGTCCCACTGTCAATGAGAAGGTAGTTGGTCACTTCCCCCTGGACCTTGTGCCAAGCCATAATGACTTAGCTGTGCCCCAGCCAGCCAGCACCAGCCATGAACTTGGAAGTAAACATTCCCAAACAGACCTTCACTAGCTACAGTGGAAATCCATGCCAAAGCCTGACTCCAAAGTGAACTCTTAGAGGCAGAAATACAGAGAAGCTGTTTTTCCATGATGTCTAAAGTACAAATTATAGCCAGATCTTCCTGGATATATACACATAATCTCTCCTACTATTTGAATGTGGAGCTCCATGTCAGCATGCTGTAATTTCACTCCTGTGACCTGAGTCTCACAGACCCATTGCTTCCTCTCATATTTGTATGAAAAACTGTGACACTTCGCTTTTAGTGGCCTGTGGTGCGGATCCTTTAGCTTGCTTTTACGCACAGGACTGACCCCTGTTTTCTTTTTTCCCCTGCCTCTCCTCTGGTTCCTTCTAGGCCTTATGTTAGAGAACAATATACAGTGTCTGTTTTAGGAAAATTAACAGAACACCTCACAGGGTTCCTGCCCCTTTATTTTCCACTTTCCTGGTAAAGATCCAAAGTGAGGGATGGGGAAGATGGAGATGCAAAGTGAGGCAGGGAAAGATGCAGATGCTGAGGGAGAGCATCAGCTCTCAGCACTCAGGGAGGGCTCTTGTTGGATTTGTGTTTATAGCATGAGGGGGTTAGGTAAGTTTGAAAAAAAATGAGGCTATTTTATTTTAAAAGAATTTAGGACTTATTTATGAGTTCCTCTCAGAGGTCACAAATAGCACCCACCCTTGCTCATGTCAGTGGGCATCTGGTGCCATTTTTAAAAAGAATTTTATGAATTGGTAGCTGGATAACAAAATTTGAGGTTGTAATTTATGTGAAAGAAATGTCTCAGGCTCCTCTAATCCCTGAATCAGTCTGTGGCATCTGTGAAGATGTGTGGCCTTCAGCCACAGAGAACTATGGCAAAGGGAATTGTTTAACAAGACACCACAGTGTTCAGTGAGCTCCACAGACTACATTAGTCAGCAGAATGAAGATACCTCACGTGTTTTTACTTAATGTGTAATCCAAAAACAAAGGCAGGAGGTGATTGTGAACCTTCTGTTTCTTCTAATTTCCTGTTTTATAACATCTGAGTCGAGTATAGGAATGTATAAACCTGTCTCCCCAATCCTCTGTGGCTTATCCCCAACTTATCCACTGAGTGAAGCATGCTTTTAGATTGTTATAGTGCTAGAACATCATGTTGGGCTCAAATCACAGTAATTAAGCTACCAGGGTGAGAGACACTCATTACTGGTTGTTTCTAAGTAAAGCAGGTTTCTTGAAGAATTCTTACTAAATGGGATATTTGGGAAAAGAGAAGCCCTATATATATATGCACATGTGGGTAGTGTGTGTGTGTGTATGTGTGTGCATGTGTGGGTGGTGTATTCATATGTGGGTACTGTATGCATGTGTGTATGCACATGTGGGTAGTATATGGATGGGTGTGTACATGTGGGTGGTGTATACATGTGTGTGAATGTGTGGATAGTGTATGTATGTATGTTTATGTGTAGGTTCTGTATGCACAGATGTACAAGTGTGGGTAGTATATGCATGTGTGTTCACATGTGGGTGTATACATGTGTGTGCATGTGTGGGTGATGTATGCATGTGTGTGCATGTAGTATGTGTGTGTGTGTGTGTGTACATGTGCACATGTACTGTATCCATAGGAGGATGCTGGGTCTCCCAGTCTATAACTGGTTGGTGCTTTTTTCTTTTTGGACAAGTCTCTTCTCTGAGGCGGCAGCTTGCCATTTCATCTAGCTGACCGTTGACTCTCACGAAGCCATCCCCCCTGGCCCCTCACAATTATTTCTTAAGAAAGGCTGTGTACAGTGTTTTGATAAGACATAACCTGTATAGATGGCATTTAAATTACAGCAGCACCTTGTTGAGACTCGCGAGCAGCAGCAGGCAAAGCAACTTCTCTGCTGTTGGCTAATGTCGATTCACTGCTTTACAAAGGGCTGCTCCTTTGAATCTAAAACCTTCTGAGACTAGATTCTTGAGAAAAGTAATCAGTTCAGCTTTCTTTTTGGACTGATGAGGAAGTCAGACATGGGTCTGTGTTTGTTTTCTAGAGATGCTGAGGTAGTATCTCAAATCAGGTGGCTCAAACACTAGGGGATATGCCAATTTATGGCCCTGGAGAATTAAATCCCAAGTTCAAGATATCAGCAGGATTGGTTCCAGCTAGGGGGGGCATAAGGAGTCCTCCACATCACTTGCTCCCCACACCCCATATTCCAGAAGCCTCATATCTTCCCTGCTTTATGTTTCCATATCAATTTCCATCTGAGTATGTCCATCTTTGAGTCTAAAGTCACTCCTTTCTATAAAGATTTAGTCAAATTAATTTAATGACATTTTTCTTTTCATTGATCACTGGCAAAGACTATTTCCAAATACAGTCGCATTTTTAAATGCAGAAAAGAATAGTTTTTATATTTTGGGGAACAATTCAACTTGTGAGGCAGACCAGCTAAATAAATACTCTTGGGCATAAACAGTTATCTGGATTTTGAAGTTCTGTTCATAGACTAAGCCACCTCTACACTTTTCCAAATTCCTGTCATCTAATTCCCTAATTCCCGGCTGACACGGATGCTATTTTATGAGTTATTGAAGCCCCATATTACAGGGTGCTGCTTCCCCTTGCTTTTAGATAGCACACAAACCTGTTATAGCCGAAAGATAAGTTTTCTAGACAGGACTTCCTGTTTGGGACTTGTAAGAAATAAATATTTTTGAATAAGAAAGTAGATAGCTTCTCCCTGTCCAGGCAGTTTGCTAAGTACTTGAGTCACAATCTCAGAATTGTTTTGTTCTAAGTTTTAGTTTCAAGAATTGGAGAAATAAAGCCACAGGCAGGTGATGGTTTGGGAAAGTCTAAGGGAATCATCTGAGCTACGGTCTGGCCATCCAGGAGTCATTAGGACATCAGAGAAAAGCTGTGTGATTCCTACAGGTAACCTTGACGTTCTTGGTAGGCATTCTTCACCCGCTCATGGCAGCTTCTTTCTCAAAGCAGGCTGGCTCCTGGTGGGAATCTCCCCACTAGTGACTGGGAGGGGGTTCAGACAGTGAAGCGCTTGCTGCACATGAAGGCCTGCATTTCGTCCCTAGAACCCATGTAAAAAGTCTGGTATAGTTGTGTAAACATGTAATCCTATCACTAGGGAAGCAGAGGGGAGAAGGACCTGGGCTCATAGGTCAGCCAATCAGCTGGTGAGGCCTAGGTTCCCTGAGATGTTATGTCTCACAATGTAAGATGGAGAACAACTGAGAAAGACAGCACAAAGACTTCTGGCTTCCACATGTATGTACCCGAATACACACACATAAACATGCACATGCATGCACATGCACACGCATGCACACATATACATAAGAGCATACACATACACACTTACACATAAACGCACACACATGCACACATGAGCACACACACTCACAGCCAAGACCCGATCTTTGCATTCTGTGGCTCAGAACAAACGATAATGTCTGTCGATGTGTGCATAAAGCAGCTGCTCTAGTAACAGCACAGTAAGTCGTCTCTATCAAGGATCCTGATCCAAGTGTCTAGTGGCAGCTAAGCCCGAACCTTAGAGGCATGTTACTCTTCCTCAGTTCCTGTAGGCATCAGGGTCACTTCTACGGGAATGAGAGGTTCTTCCCTGTGCCACATCCCCCAACTGGACTTTGCTGTCTCAGTAGGTCACTATAGCTGAATAATGACTGTAGCCTAATATGCTATTTGTTGGGGGAACAGTCAAACATCTTATCACATTTATTTATTTATATATTTGTTTGTTTATTTATTGTGGAATAGAGAAACTACACTTCAAAACCCGAGAACAGGCAAATCAATGCCATGATTAACTGATACTAACAGTTACCCTGAGGATTTAAATGTTGGCCTTCTGTTTTGAGCTAAGCAGCTGCCAGGGGAATGCCTAGCAGGGGTTAAACCAAAATGCCTGCACCACAGCCTATTTCTGTCAGCACTCCACTCAGGAAATAAACATTTATGCTTTCTGAAATGAAAGTGTATTTTTGAAGACCAGCCGTCAGATAGTTTTTGCCCTTCACACTTTCAAATGCTTAGCCTTTTTTTTTTTTTTTTTTGTACATTGACTGTAAAGTGCATAAGTTTGCCAGGCTAGGGGAAACAAATCTTACTGACAGGGCCTGCGGTGTCCCACTCAGTCCCTGAAGGTTCTGGGAGAAATGGGCAAGAAGGTTGGCTCAAAGCATGCTTTCTTCAAGCCTGCCACCTGAGGGGCACCTGTTGGGAGAAGCTCTTCAGTCCTTCCCGTGATGCTGTTCTCCACCGTCATCTGGCGTGCTGTAGTGCAGATAAACACACAATCTAGCTGCAGGTCAGGATAGAGAGCCCTTCTGCCCAGCCAAATGCCTAAGATACAGTAAACGGCACCAAGTCCAGGACAGAGATGAAGAGAGATCAGACTTGTCAGCGGTTATCAATGGAAGAGGCTGCCGATGATGGGAAAGAGAAAAATGTGCTGTGGTGTATTTTACAAAGCTGTAATAGGGCTGAACATTAGAAAGTATAGCCTGCCACATGGTAGAGATTAAGTTCCCGGATACACAGCATGTGAGCTTCAAGGGACACAAAAGCAAGCCCCATCTCATGTCGCTTGAGAGAAAGGTATCTTGCCAATGACAACTACATAGTATAGATGACAAGACCTCTAAACACCATGAATGTCTGCTAAGAGCACAAACAAGTAATTATCACCTGGACACAAGTGTCCATGAGCCAATAACACTATCGTGTTTTTTATTATTAAAAAAAAAACAAACCCTGAGAGTCGGCTTTATGACCCCTCATTTTCCTTCTAATTTAGGTGTCCCTGCTTTGCTCAAGTCTCTTGAAAAAGACATTATTTCATCATGGAAAGGAAATAAAGCTAGCCAAAAGGAGGGTGAAAGATTTTTTTTAAACCCAGGCAAGTCATGGTATCAGTAATGGTTGCACTCAGGGATCAGAGAGAGGAGCATGGAAAGAGGGAGGGAAATCTGCACTGTGTAACAAGTTCAAGGTCAGTCTGGACCAAGTGCGGTAAGCAAGGAAGTAAATACATATGTGTCTATGGAATAGAAACAAAATCTTTATCTTATATTGAGCCCCATAGATCTTTGGAATGCCTGTTTTGTAGGCAGCTTGAGTTTGGATGGGAAGGTCTTTGTATCAGTTTCCAGATTGTGGATGTGAACTTAAAAAGGGCCAAATTGTGAGGCACTAATTAATAAGCTAAAAAGAGACAGAAGCCCAGACTGCCATATTCTATAACGCATAGACTGACCTTCCTTCCTTCCTTCCTTCCTTCCTTCCTTCCTTCCTTCCTACCTACCTATCTACCTAAACAATGCTTCTGTAAAAATCACACTACTTTAATGAAGTGTAAAAAAAAAAACCAAAATCAAAAAACAAAAACCTCAGGATATCAAGCAAGCAAAGTCATTAGAGCTTTGTGCTTAAAAAAAAAAGTACCCTTTCTTTACCTTTTCTTTCTCTTTATTTCATAATAAAAAGGGAAAGAGTAAGGTTTGCAGAACAGATGCCACACAGGCACACACAGGCACACACAGGCTCACACACAAAGCCATCCATACAGAGGAAACAAATTGCAGAATCAACCTTTAAAAATGAAATTTTATTGCTTTTGCTTAATTAAACCCCAAAGAAATGTGGCAGACATTGTTGTTGTTGAAAAAAATGTTAATTTGTAAATCACAGGGACAAAGGGGCCCCATGCAACTTTAAAGTTTCCTCACACGTAAATGTCGATAGCGCGCCTTCTCCATCATCAGCACTAAATTCACATTGACGCCTCTTTTCTTCTCGGTATTGATCCTTCCATGAGAACGTAGATTTGTATCTGTTAATTAATGCGTCCTGAAACAGCGTTTGTATTAATCAGGCAGATAAGAAAAATTGGATGGCTGTACCCCTGTGACAACCGTAAAAGTGCTGGCCCTGATAAAATCATGGATGGACCTCAATAAAAAAGTTCCTCTTTCCACTCAATAAACTAATCATCCTGCTTTTAATTATTCGGCAGGAAGATGTGTGGAGATTGGAGGATGGTGTAAATCTATTTACTAACAGCAGTGTCTGGGAGGGAGGAGAGGGCTGTCTCAGGACGATGCTCCGGGCTATGAGGTCCCTCCATCTGCTTCGGCAACAGACCGCTGTTTGGGATCGTGAAACGGAAGAATTAAACCAGGAAAATTAAAAACAAAAAAAAATTCCATTCCTTGTGGCTCAGAAGTTTACCAGTGATGATTGTTGTGGCAGGTGTTCTTGATTGAATTTGTAAAAGAAATTTCATTTTATAAATTTTTTTTCTCCTCCAGTTCATCTGTGTGCTAGTGGTAGTGGTGGGACAGACAATAAGCTCCTGTGTTTGTCTTTTGTAGAACTTAATTTTCTCTGATAATTATTTCTTCTGCTGACTTTTAAAACATGCTGTCGGGATGTATTTATTAATGTAATACTAAAATTCATTGATAAAACTTAAGGGGAGGAAAGCCTTATGCTACTAGACCTAAAGCAGCCCTGTTAACTACAGTGTAAGTGCCTTTTAGTAAAAGAAGTGCTGTCTTTAGGGATCCCACTAAGAGAAGCTGGAGGCATCCTTTTGATGGTTTGATTAAATACTTAAAGGTAATGGTGCCAAGGGGCAGCTTACTGGTTTTTCTCAGGGGGTCAGGAAAACCTCTGCTTGACTCTTATATGGGACAAATCTGTTTTGATGTGCATGCGAATGAGACCAACTGCTGGTCAGCGGGGAGTTGGTCTCCATGATTGGGTCACAATGACTAGGGAAGGTGTCAAAAGAGGTTTCTTAAGTTGCATTAGTTACAGTGATCTCTCTTTTATAGGGCTGCTGCTAGGAGTGTCATAAATCATGGCAGTGTGCACTTAGTGGACCGCAGGACATACTTGGAATTCTGGGACATATTGTTGGCAGGAAGTTTACGCTTTTAGGTCCCTTGGAAACACTCACCTGGTCTTCAGACATTACCATTGTTCTTTTCAGGATAGAGCTCAATCCTCTGGAGTGTGAAGGCATTAGATGACATGGCCACACATCATATATATGCAATCACATTATATCATATGCAATCCATACATCTAGGTGGACTTAGTGAAGGAGATCTGACTGTCTTACTCCGCTGTGCCGTGAGACATGATTATTTCCCAGTGTCTGTCTTTTGTTCCTCAAACATAGAAGACAGCTTACATAGCCTCTATATTGGATGCTTAGTGTACAGAGCACCTATATTGCATGCTTTTTAAGTTTTAATAAGGATAGAGCCAGAAATTTCAGGCAAAAAATATGATACAACACTTCCCATCTCTGTGTTGTAAACTATCGGTTAGAAAAGTTCCATGTTTTACGTTTCCTAGATGCAAAAACAAGTTCATTGCCCTGGGTGGGATGAATGACCCGGCCAGTGCCTGAGCCCAGCCAATACTTTTATTTGGGCTCTGGCTCTCTGCCAGTTTTTCCCACCAAACACTTTTATTTCTATATTTAGACTTTTAAACAATTAGACTTTAATAATAAGAGTGAATTGTGGCTTTTCTCTTGGGCAAGGAGGCAGCTAAGATTTCTTCTTTATATACTAGTGAGTACTTAAAAGACCGATCTGTACTAATGGCAGCAGGGAAACACATCTAGGCAAGGGTGCTCACTTGGCTTTAATTCATCACATGGCCATTACGGAGACACATTTCCAAGTTGGTGATTCCTGAGGTTTAAATCATTTTCATTCAGGGGTGGGGGGGGATTATGTTTCCCTTTATCTTCCCCATCAATATGTTTTGTTTGTTTTGTTTTGTTTTGTTTTGTTTTGTTTTAACTAGGTAGTCGAAGGTACCTGAAAAATCTCACTGCCTTTAATGTTGGAAATAGAGCAAAGAGATAGTGTGGTGCACTCTCTGCAAATAGGAAAGAAAACCAAACCTCGATCATGTTTCCAGAGATGGGTTTGTAACCCTACCATAGAACCTACCACAGAAGCTGCCCTGTGGCTTCAACCTTAGTTTCACAAAATGATACTGGGGTTGGGAGAGTGGATAGCTTCTAATCAGAGCCCAGCATAGTTCTGAGTTCCAAGGCAGAGGTTGCCCACTCTAGGAAGTGCAGGCTTCCTTATGAAACTGCAGCTTTAGAGTAACCTGATCTACCCTGCTTCTCTTTCAGGCTTCTCCACACTGTCTCTGGCTGACCAGATGAGCCTCCTCCAGAGTGCATGGATGGAGATTCTGATCCTTGGCGTTGTGTACCGATCGCTTTCGTTTGAGGATGAACTTGTCTATGCAGACGATTATATAATGGATGAAGACCAGTCCAAATTAGCAGGCCTTCTTGACCTAAATAATGCTATCCTGCAGCTGGTGAAGAAGTACAAGAGCATGAAGCTAGAGAAGGAAGAATTCGTCACCCTCAAAGCAATAGCTCTTGCTAATTCAGGTTGGCATATTGATGTGGTCATTGTTGCGTTGTTAAAGATGTCAGCTTTACCCCTTTCCTTCACTTCTTGGGGATTTGTGAGACCTCGTTTGTAAGTTCTCCATGAGTCAGCAACATTATAATCAGTGCAGCTTTCTAGTGAAAAGTTAAGAGAGAGAAAAATAAACTTAGAAGGAACATTTTTTATTTACTTGCTCTCAGAAGCTCTGACACTTTTACCACCCTATGCTTTTACTAATTTGAACTGTAGCAAAGCAGACAGTCTTGAGGGACTCACATAAATGGGCACTCTTGGGACAAAATTAGCTTCATTGTTTCTGTGCAAGTCAACATCAGTGAGTTATAGGGAAACAGTCCCCACCTTTCCTCTCAAAAAGGCCAATTTTGCAGTTGAGAAAAATACACGCTATGTTGCCTTTTGATTTTTTGTTGTGAAAAAAACCATAGCCTGGAATCCTCTAGACATCACATTCTGTTGAAAGTGCTATCTTCAGTAGAGATTAAGAATTATAGGAATAGGTATGCCTATCTTAAACAGGAGTGTGCTAAAATAGGGGCATACTCTGGTAAGTCAAAATGGTGGGTATTTTGTTATATTTCCCCTTTTTGCCTTCCCTAAGGCTAGATTGTAGTCTTAAGTCTCTTTTAACATTTGCATAAAGTTCAGGATAGATCCCTCCTAATGACGGGCTGATCATCAGATACCTGCATGTCAATAACGACTCTGAAACCATGTACCGTTGACAGTCACGCGGCACTCGTTCCTGCTGCTTTTGTTTTGACCCTATCTTTGAACTTTATCTTGGTTGCCGGCCAGTAGTTTTCCCTTTAATTACAAGAAGGAAACTGTCAATAAAGTCTGTTAAATGGGATGCAATGAGTGGCTTGAATGGGCGGATGGCTATTTGTTCAAATTCTGCAGTATTCAAGGTATTGACAGTTTGTTTTCTGGGGCCATATGTGACGATCAATCTCAGGCTGGGCTCAGCCGTGCTGAAAAATGAAAAACCAGATTGCTTTTGCTTACTTGTGGATGACGACTTTGTGATTTGGCGTGGTCTGGGCAAGATGAGACCTTCTGCCCAAATTGCCCCCATGAGAGCCAGGGATGCGTGACTGTTTTTAGAAATAATTTTTAATTGATTTTGTAATTAACAGTTCATCTAAAATATTGATGCATGAATCCTTGGACTGATGGAAGGGAAATTGTTTTCAACAATAAAGTTGTACCTTCCTATTTGTCTTTAAAATGGGTATTAGCATTTCACAGTTTTAAATGTGGATATAACCCACTTATTACCACACAATTTACCCCACTGTCCCTCACTTTCCTGGAAACTTAAAGTGTGAGTGTGTGTCTGTGTGTGTGTCTGTGTGTGTGTGTCTGTGACAAATGACCTTGTTGTTACAAACCTTTGAACTGCCCTAGAGAGTTCAGGTAGAATGTGAGATAGAAGTTTTCTGAGTTTGTGAGGATTTTTTTTTAGCTTTCATGTTATAGGACCTATTCTAATTGGGTGAAAGATTTCACAGTACTGGTTTTGCAAAGAAGTTTTACTTGATAATATCAAAAATGATTCTAACTGAAACCATTAACTCTGTTCATTATTTTTTCTTTAAAAGATCAAGCACATTTTATATCATTTTATGTCCCCAATTGATTTTGTAACTTGTTAGTTGTTTATGAACCCTGGGCAATGCTAAAACTTTGTCATCAGAATGGCTAAATGTTGGCAGTTGGAGATGTTCCCAGCATAGTTTTAGATAAGTATGCTCATTTACTGCCTTAGTTCCTCACTAGAAGAATAGCCATTCATATTGTTGAAACACAAAAAAAGCTCCAATCCTGTTTCTTGTGCTGTCAGGCAGGGAAGAGCCTGCGGTGCTGCTGGCACAGCTGACTAGCAGTCCTGATTTAGTGGACTCTGTAGTTTCTTTATGTAAAGGACACAGTTAAGACTCTTCCTGCCTCACCATTTCTAGGTCCTGAATAGCATGGCTTCACGGAGCATTTCTACATATAGGCAATTCTAACATCGACTGAGCTCTTGATTCCAAGAAAAGTGAATTGCATCTAGTTCAAATTCAGTTAGGCCATACCTAGTTCTTTGACCTTATAATAAAGCCACAGGGAAATTGGCCTTGTCCTGACCAGCTCAACCCAAAGCCCTGGTCTTTCAGTTTAGGGTAAACCACTCAGAAAGTCATTTTCTTTCATAACTTGTATGTGTGTTATTTTGTTCAATTTCATTTTGCCTATAAATTGGAGGTCAGCAGCAAAAATGTAGATTTAATCTTGTTGGGATCAAATTTGAGTTTCTTAAATGCTTATGGATATATTGCTGTGAGAGCATCCCTGTGAGCACATCCCCATGAGCACATAACTGTGAGATCATCCCTGTGAGCACATCCCTGTGAGAACACTGTGAGCACATCCCTGTGAGAGCATCCCTGTGAGATCATCCCTGTGAGAGCATCCATGTGAGTACTTTCCTGTGAGAACAACCCTGTGAGCACATTCCTGTGAGCACATCCCTGTGAGAGCATCCCTGTGAGAACAACCCTGTGAGCACATCCCTGTGAGAGTATCCCTGTGAGATCATCCCTGTGAGAGCATCCCTGTGAGAACAACCCTGTGAGCACATTCCTGTGAGAGCATCCCTGTGAGCACATCCCTGTGAGAGCATCCCTGTGAGCACATCCCTGTGAGAGCATCCCTGTGAGCATATCCCTGTGAGAACAACCCTGTGAGCGCATTTCTGTGAGAGCATCCCTGTGAGCACATCCCTGTGAGAGCATCCCTGTGAGAACAACCCTGTGAGCACATCCCTGTGAGAGCATCTCTGTGAGAACAACCCTGTGAGCACATCCCTGTGAGAGTATCCCTGTGAGCACAGCCCTGTGAGCACAGCCCTGTGAGCACATCCCTGTGAGAACAACCCTGTGAGTATGTGCTGATGCTTTGCTTAGATATGCCAAGGTTTTCTTTAATATTCAGAATTTTAGATTAACATAAATGAATAATCATGTAAAAATTTATTTGGGCTGGGCGTGGTGGTGGTGCACACCTTTAATCCCAGCACTCTGGAGGCAGAGGCAGGTGGATTTCTGAGTTCAAGGCCAGCCTCATCTACAAAGTGAGTTCCAGGACAGCCAGGGCTATACAGAGAAATCCTGTCTTGAAAAACAAAAACAAAACCAAAACAAAACAAAACAAATTATTTGGTAGAGGCCTATCTGACTTTTTCCTGCATGGCTGTAGATGTTAACAGAAATCTCATTTATTTATGATTTTTATTATTTTAACCATCTGCTATTATTCAATAGTCACCAATATTATGCTTCTGTTGGCTTCTGGATAGGAGTTTTTTATATTTTTAGTGAGCACATTTTATTCAAGAATAAATATCAGTAAAATTAAGTGTTGCTTTTTTTTTACTTTTATATAATACTTCAAGAATAAAATAAATACTGATAGAACACTGTTAATACTATTTTGGTCATCAGCTTAAACTCTGGAATATTCTTAGGAAGCTCATACTTGAGGGCATTCCTCAGGACACATTGATTTGTATACACAGCTCACAATTGTAGAATTTCTAGTGACAAATGCTGTCATTTCTTTAGATAACCAGAATGGGGCCATATTTAGGATATTCTAATACTTATATAAGATTATCTTAGTGTCTCTCAATCATTTTTGTTATCATGCCCTTACGGGAAGCTTTTTGATAAGCTTTTCTTTATAATTTGCTAATTAAGTAGCAATACACAATTGTGCGTGTACACACACACACACACACACATGTTTATATAGCATATATTTGTGATTTTTTTTAATCTAAGGAAATATTTTTGTACTCTGTGAGTCTGTATTTCCGTCACTTCAGAGAACATGGTTTAGAGTTATAGGTAGTTTCTTAGCTCTAAAGTAAAGTCGGTAAATTAAACAATGTCCAGCATCACTAAGTGACATAAATATTTGAAACCAGTTATAAAGGTGAGGTAACAAGGTTTTTGTGTAGGGGATGTTTGGTTTGGAGATTGTGTGCTGAGCCTTCAGGATCAACATGTTAGCATCTCCAGGAAACTGCGCAGTGAGCATAGATGTCACCAACAGAATCCCTTTCAGTCTAAAAGCCTTACTGGGCAATTAAGGAAATTTGAAAAAAAAAATGGTGCCATTTCTGTGATGTTCTAGAGATAGCTTTAGTTGCTGGTCAAAAGGGTATACTTATTTGTTTGTTTTTGGAAAACCTTTCTGTAGCCACTTCTTTTAGAAAACTTCTCTTGAGGAATCTCCCTGCATGTCCATGAAGTGCCATGTTCAGCTGAGATAAGCTGATGAGCACCTGTCGTCACTGTAAGACAGGAAGTTGGATGCTTACTCTCCACTCTTGACACATTGTTTATACCCCACAAACAACCATGCACTATGTTTCAGAGGGTTCAGTACAGAAACCTGGGTAATTCCTATTTCACCCCAAGAAACCTAAACTGATCATGTTCAATTGCTTCAGAAATTGATGCCCACACTTCATTTTGCTGCCTTCTGATAATTATAATAGTCACCCTTGATACTTGTGAAGAATCAATTCTAGTTTTCTTTCTTTCTTAAGGATGGTTACAAAAGCTGCAGAGTAACAATCTGTATGTAAAATGGTGTGGTTTTATATAACCAACTTATCTCTAGAGTACTTATAAGTGGTGCCAGATAAATTAAGGTAAATGGTTGACATATGGTGTTGACTCAGGAACAGTGACAGGAAAAACTGTGTGTTCAGTGCAGACACAATCCATACCTTCATTTTAAAATTACACTTGTGTTCTCATCTCTGGGGGTCAGAATTCCAAAATCAGTTCATCAGGTGTACTACAAGATATGGACAGAGCTCAGCTTCCCCTGGTAATTCCAGAGAGTCTGTTTCCTTAATTTCTCTGGCACTGGTCATATTCCATAACATATCATCTGCATCCATCCATCCATCCATCCATCCATCCATCCATCCATTTCTCCATTTGTATATCCATCCATACATACATACATACATACAACCATCCATCCATTTCTCCATTTATATATCCATCCATCCATCCATCCATCCATCCATCCATCCATCCATTCATCCACCCACCCATCTATCTGTTCATCTATCCACCCATTCATTCATCTGTTCATCCATTCAGTCTATCTATCCATCTATCTTTTCATTTTGCCTTATATTTTTGAAACAGTGTCTCACTATGTAGTTGAGGCTACCTTTGAGTTTTCAGTTCCTATCTCTGTGAACCCAGGCCTACCCATTGTGCCAGGCTCTTCCTCTATCATAAAAATCCAGTGGTGTAAAGGTTACCTTCATGACATTGCTGTCTCCTTCTATTTTGCTTTTATTGGACTGGATATTCCAAGATAATCTCCCATATGAAGATTCTATCTTAATCACAGGCAAAATTCCTTTTACCCTATTAGTAATGTTCATGTGTTCTAGGATTCAGGACTTAGGCATCCTTGGAGTCAATTTTCAGTCTAACACAACAAATATATAAGCAAGTTAAAAAACATAAGACTGTGAAGTAGCCAGGAACCTTTCAAGATGTCTTGTTCCAGGGTAAACCTTCTCTATTTCTTCCAAAGTAACTGCTTTTAGAGGCACTAAATATATACTTTTGATTCAGATAGATGCACTGGATTCTCTGAATGTAGCAGAAATAGATGCACAGGGAAAAAGTTACCTCCATCCTAAAGAGTAAACATGTGTATGACATTTTCTGTCTTGGCTTTTGTGGCTACCACATTCTTATGTTTGTTATTAATTTTTTTTTTTTTTGCTTAGTAACTGCAGTTAAGACTTGTTCATTTATACCCCCCCCCCAAAAAAAAGTTCTATAGATGGACTTTAGAACCAAAATGTATAACCCAGGACTAAATATCCCCACTTTCTTTCCATCGTCTTTGGTCTGTTGTGGAAATTACAACAGCCTTCCCCATGGCTTAGGGTGCGGATGACTCAGATCTGCTTAGCACTGGAGAGTGCAGAATATTGGCTGTGGTCTCAATTTCTGCCTGTCATTCTACCATGAGATGCATATAAAGTCCTGGAAAACTCACCTGCTCTTTAGCTGCCAGTTAGACAAAAGTGGGACTGTTTGCGTGTGTGTGTGTGTGTGTGTGTGTGTGTGTGTGTGTGTGTGTGTATGTATGCATAGGTATTTGTGCATATTTAGTGAATATTAGTCTATCGCAAATGCTATCTTTATTGAAGCTCAAGGTTTTCCGAGTTACTCAGTGGTTGATTTCTAGATTTTTTTTTTATGACTTAGTGGTTTTACTGTATAGTTATGACATTTGGCATGACATTTTAAACCAGGGCCAGATGGCAATCTGGAGAGATATTAGGAACACTCACATAATCATATGGGTTTGGGGGAGCAGACTTGAGGACAAGCTTGTCCTGGTTTGTGTTGTGATGCCACAATGTGTTGGCTTTGCTGCTTGATTACTATAAGAATACTGACAATCAGTGCCTTCCATCCTTTTATTTTGTGGGGAAGCCATTCTGTCAGTCAAGGCCATTTGTCTTACAGTTACCCAGGGTCCTGGATGGCAGCTGGCTGCTGACCATAGGCTCACTCTAGAATACCTTATCTAGTGTTCCTAGAGAAATTAAAACATCACTTCTCTTTTAAGAAATAGACCTCTGCTCATTTCCATTTTTTGTTTTGTTTAGCATATTCTTGTTTTAATCTTTTAAGGTTCAGGGATAAAAGTCATATTGATTGTCACCTCTCATGTAGGGTGATTTACATGCCTGTTACAGTGCTGGGTATTACACCATGTCCTTTCCACATGCTAGGAAAGCTCTTGGCCACTGGACCACATACCCTGTCCATTATAAACTCTCAGTAAAGTGATCATATCTGTTCCACGAAGTACATTACAAGTTATGATTTATGTACAATGCTTTTCTCCATACTAGAAGACACTGGACATCGTGTCTATCCCTGATACTCAGCTCTGGCTCAGCCTGAGACATCATTATAGATAATGAGCCACAAGCAGAAAGTCACTTCCCAGATTGAACTGTGGCCCTCTGAGCACCCATACCCATGTCCACCGTTATAGAAAAGGCCAATGCTTACTATACTTAATGAGAAAAAACTCAAGCCTTTGAATGGCCCACCTATGGCAATAGATGTGTTTCATCCCTGTTCCAGAGTCAAAGCCTGGAATGGCACCCTCTCTTATGGTCTCACTCATAGGCTACTATATCAAATATTATGAAAGTGGAACTGGAGAGGTGGGCTCGGTGATGAAGAGCACTGACTGCCCTTCCAGAAGACCTAGGTTCTGTACCCAGCACCTACAGAGTAGTTCACAGCTGTCAGTAACTCGAGTCTCCAGGGATACAGGACCCTCTTCTGGCATCTGCAAGCACTGCACATATATGGTACACAGGCAAAACACTTACTAAAATTAAATAAATAAACACACAAATGAAACAATAAAACTATTGTATATAGTTAATCATTAAGGTAGTTATTAGGGGTTGAAAAAACACTATATATATATATATATATATATATATATATATATATATATATATATAAATTTGAGCTCTGGTTACATTTTGAAATCTTAATTCTTTTTAATAGCACATATATATTTCTTATCCTATTCAGTCCTCCTCAACCGAGAGTTAGTGGTAAGTTGTGGACCAAGTCCCAGTACCTTAATTTGGTGGTTCAGGACTTGGGCCCAGGCATTCAAATTTCTGACCAGATGAACTAGTGCTCTTACTGTGTAGCCATAACCTGTCAAGTGTGTTCATGACCCAATATAGCTCTGTTACTACACTTACTTTGTTTCCATCCATTCTGATTCTAAGACCTGCTTCCTTGGAAACACACTTGAGAAGAAGCAAGTACCAACAACCAAAGCCAGACAATCACCCAATGCCACTTCTACTGATCCTGGCATCTGCATTTTCCACCGAGCCTAAGAAACAGAGCAGATTAACGTTACAGAACCAACACTTGAACTAGGGCCCCTAATGGAGATGAATATTTCCTTCAGCAGTCTGCCAGCTGAATCATGGTCTAATTAAATAGTTCAGATTTAGTGAGTTTGCATTTAAAGTATTAGCAGATCTGAGAACGAGTAAAGCTAAAATGAGTTAGAATCTTTTCTGTAAATGGGAAGTTAAATTATCATAGTAATTTGATTAAATCATTTTTGAATCTCTCCAGCTAAATCACAGCCTTTAAAGAATAGTTTGAAGTCTTAATTGCTGTTTGTGAGCATATCGCTCTGCTATTTGTTCTCGCCTCATTTCCTGTGACATCCGCTCATATATCTCCCTAGGCCAGGCCAGAGTAGTGGCAAAGGAAAAGCTGAAAAGCTGGGGTGGCAGGGGCGGGGGGAGCTGCAGCCGGCTTCCCATGTTTAAAGGAACACCACCTACAAAAAAGAAATACGCTTCATTACAATAATTATAACCCAAACTAAAGGAAAGAACTTGGAGACAGACTGGGAAAATATGAAACATGTATTTCTCATCATTAGACCCATCTCTTGTAAAGCAGTCTTCATACAACTGGAGATGCCATTGCTTGGAACACTGTAGAGGAGACTGCTGATAAAAGCAGAAAAGCCCATGGCCTATGGCTGTGTTCCTTGGGCACTTCCACTTTCATTTGGAGAAGAAACACTAGCATAACTATATTTTAGAAGATGAATTTATTTTTTTTAAAGGGAAACTAAGTTTCTGGAACTAGTGAGATAGCCCAGCGGGTAAAATGCTTTTCTTACCTGCATCAGGACCAGTGTTTGAGTAACAAGAAGCCATGCCAAAAGCCAGAAAGGGCAGCCAGAGCTTGCAATCCCAGTGGTATGGAGGCAAAGACAGGAAGCCTCCAGAGAATCACTGGCCAGCCTATCTAGCTGGCTTGGCAAACTGTTGAGAGACCCCATCTCAGGAGACACAGTGGATAGTTCTTGAGGAAGGTTACAGTGATGTGTATGTGTGAACACATGTGCACTTACACACCCCAAATGCCTAACACACACACACACACACACACACACACACACACACACACACACACGCACAAATAGAGCAAACTAAGTTTGAGCCTGATAGAACACAGATGGGGGGTTAATTAACAGGGCAGGTGACTAGAAAGCCACTCCATCACCACCTAGTCCCAGCTCACTGTGGACGGTGACCTCTTGAAGCTCCATCATGGAGTCTTCTAGCCATCACCCTGACACTTACTTCCTTTATCCTCTAGTATTTCCCAAGATCACTGTCACCTGGGGAGAAGGAACAAGAAGGAACAATAGCAGGACTTCCAGGTGAGGGTCTTGTGACCCTCCCTCATGTTCTTCCACAAGGCAATGCCAACCAAGTGATCCATTTGTGTTAGCATAGACTCAAGCATCACTGTATTGTAGAGTAGCCATGGTTATCATGCCGAGTTAATCCGAGCCCCAAGGTAACATCAAAAACACCATGCAATCCTTATCTACTTGGTATAAATAGTGCCAGTTTTACCAATAACTTAGTAATATACTTTTATATGACCCTGTAAAAGAAAAAAGTAACAAAATCATTTTAACAGACAGAAAAGATTTTAGAGTTGTTTTATTTTTTGTTTTTTTGTTTTTAATTTAAAGCTATTTATTTATGTATTTAATTTTTACTTATTTATAGTCTACCCATTACCCACTCTCCCCGTCCTCCTCCACAGTTCTTCATCCCATCCCCCTCCCCCATTTCCCTGAGAGGATGCTCCCCCAACACCAGGCCTCCCTCATCTCTGAGGCCTCAAGTCTCCCAAGGATTCAGCCCAACTTCTCCCATGGACCAGGAAGTCCTCTGCCACATATATGTCAGGTCAGACCAGGAAGTCCTCTGCCACATATATGTCAGGTCAGACCAGGAAGTCCTCTGCTACATATATGTCAGGTCAGACCAGGAAGTCCTCTGCTACATATATGTCAGGAGCCTTGGACCAGTTCCTGTATGCTGCCTGCTTGGTGGCTCAGTGTCTGGGAGCTCCCAGAGGTCCAGCTTAGTTGAGAGACGACTGGACTTCCTATAGAGTCACCCTCTTCTGCTTCTTCTATTCTTCCCCTAATCCAACCATAGTGGTCCCCAACTGCACTCCAATGGTTGGGTGTGAGTATCTGTATCTGTCTCAGTCAGATGCAGGTAGGGCCTCTCAGAGGACAGCTATGCTAGTTTCCCATCTGTAAGCACATCACAGCATCAGTAATAGTGTCAGGCCTTAGTGTCTCCCCACGAGGTGGATCCCTTGTTGGGCAGGTCACTGGTCCGCCTCTCCCTCGGTCTCTTCTCCATTTTTGTCCCTGCAGTTTTTATAGGCAGGAACACTTCTGGGTCAGACCTTCTAATTGTGGATTGGTAACACCATCTCTCCTCGCATGGCTCCAGACAGAAGAGTTTTAACAGCATTTGACTGGTTATATCCAGTTGTCCTCATTCCTCTGCCTCTTTGTTTTTATTTGGTTTTATTACAGGGTTCTGTTTAGTTTACTCTGTGATCTATGTTTGAATTGTGGGAAACTTGGGCTAACTACATACATCTTCGCACTTGACATTCACAGAGAAAAGGGATTATTAAACATGAAGAGTCCCCAAAGACTCCATTATGTGTAATTAACAGATAAACTGTCATCGGAATCAATAAAACGTGCTAAATGATTCAAACTTGTATATAATTAAGTGTCTGTTTTATTTTTTATCCACATTTCACATTTCTCACAAGGATAATTACAGCAACCTTGTTAACCCTTTTTGTTCCTGACTACATTGGATTGTTAAATTAGTCAATTTAGGGGCAGAGTTCACTATTACAAATATGGAAAATATTTCACAACTAAAGGTAATCTGAGTATATAAGAATAACTTAATAAGATGTGAGAAATACATTTAAGATCTTGAAGCATTAGAATGACAGAGATATCATATAGTCAGGGTTTCCATGTGTTATGTGGAGTTATGAATTATGATCTTGGTCATTTTGATCTTGGTCATCTTGATCTTTCTAACCTTTGGGAAATATGAGCTTTTGGGTAGAAATTTGAGATTTAAAATTTATCTCAGCTAACATTTAGAAATTTTTAAAATAATACTTTTATTTATTCTTTGAGAATTTCTTAGAGTAGATTTTGATCATATTTATTTCTCTTCCTCCCCTTATTCATCTGTGTTATAAATTCCTTGCTATAGTTCTTTGTTAAAGAAACATGAAAAGGGCTTAGGGTCATACTGCCAAGTGTCTGCTAAAGTGTTCTGCTAGTCAATATGTAATGTATGCTCTAAATACACACATACGTGTGCATACACACACATACACACATGCAGATATAAAATAATTCTTAAATTCTAAGCTCACATTGAAGATTACTAAGTGAAATTTAAGGGAAAACGTACAGGTTTTGAACCAGCTTTGACCCCTGGGGAACAAAAGAGCACCCACGTATTTTATTTAGAATATTTTTATCTATGTTCCTTGTGATATTTCTTTATAGTGTGTGTGTGTGTGTGTGTGTGTGTGTGTGAGAGAGAGAGAGAGAGAGAGAGAGAGAGAGAGAGAGAGAGAGAATGAATGTGTGTGAAAATGTGTGTGAATGTGTGTGTATATGAATGCGTGTAAGCATGTATGTGAATGTGTGTGAGCATGTACATATGTGAATGTGTGTGTGAGTGTGTATGAGTATGTGTGTGTGTTTCTGTGTGTGTAAAATAAACTGCATTTTGTTTAGATATCTTGATTTTGCTATTTACATGATGGCTGACCTTTTTCTGCTTTACTGTCCAGATTCCATGCACATAGAAGATGTGGAAGCTGTTCAGAAACTCCAGGATGTGTTACATGAGGCCCTGCAGGATTACGAGGCTGGCCAGCACATGGAAGACCCTCGCCGTGCGGGCAAGATGCTGATGACGCTGCCGCTGCTGAGGCAGACCTCCACCAAGGCAGTCCAGCACTTCTACAACATCAAACTCGAAGGCAAAGTGCCCATGCACAAACTTTTTTTGGAAATGCTGGAGGCCAAGGTCTGACTAAAAGCTCCCCTGGGCCCTCCCATCCTGCACGTTGAAAAGGGAAGATAAACCCAAGAATGATGTCGAAGAATCTTAGAGTTTAGTGAACAACATTAAAAATCAACAGACTGCACTGATATTTTAGCAGCCACAGTACGATGCAGCCTGCGGATTCCGCCACATCTTCCTGATAGGTTTCCTCTACTTTATCCCACGATCCTCTGGCCACGTCCCTGTGTTCCTCCACGCTTCCTTGTTCCATTATTATGTTTTGCTTCTTTCACTAATAGTTCCTTTTCCTTCCTCCCCTCCTTCCCTCCCTCTTTCTCTCCCTCCCTCCTCCCCTTCCTCCTCTGTCTCCCCTTCCTTTCTCTTCCTTTCCCCAATCTTCTTCTCTTGCCTTTCTCTCTCCTCTCTTCCTTTTCTCACATCTCTTCCCACTCTACATACATATTCAATACCTCTGATTGTATGGAACATTTCTTTTACCTCTTGCATCTCTTCCCCATCTCTTCCTTCTCCAATTTTTTGTTTCCTTCCTTCCTTCTGCTGCTGAACTCTTAAAAGCAGTCTCTAACTAGAGAGAGAGAGAGAAAGAGAGAGAGAGAGATGGAAGCCAGCCCTGCCAAAGGACAGAGATCCATACTATGGATGCCAGTGAACTTGTCATGAACCATGACATCCCCAGTGAGTGAGAACAGTCCCTGAAGTACAGCCGCGCAAACGGATCGACTTAGTGCAGTATTAGATTCTACGGGCAGCCTTCGATCAGACAACCTAAGTGGCAGCATTGGCTGCTTCTCCTTGCTTTCTCATCTAGATCAGTTACAGCCATTTGATTCCTTAATTCTTTTGTCAAGTCTTCCAGGTGTTGGTTAGTTTAGCTACTATGTAACTTTTTCAGGGAATCCTTTAAGCTTTATTCATTCATGCAATACTAGAGAGGGGTAAGGATACCGCAACCTCGTGCTGGCTTTGAACAATTGAACACTAATGAAGGACAAATGAACCCTGAAGGAAGATTTTTAAAAATGTTTCATTTCTTCTTAT
The DNA here is from genome assembly GCA_902729485.2 of Mus minutoides. Classification (NCBI taxonomy): domain Eukaryota; kingdom Metazoa; phylum Chordata; class Mammalia; order Rodentia; family Muridae; genus Mus; species Mus minutoides. Next base: position 6,039,415 of record LR749488.1, read on the forward strand.
AAATGGAGATTTTTTTGTACCAGCTTTACCACTTTTCAGCCATTTATTAATATGGGGATTTAACTTACTCAAGCAATAGTTGAAGGGAAGGTGCATATTACCACGGATGCAATTTATGTTGTGTGCCAGTCTGGTCCCAAACATCAGTTTCTTACATGAGCTCCAGTTTGCCTAAATGTTCACTGACACCAAGGATTAGATTATACCTACCGTGACACCGAGTGGTCCCATCCACGAGCACTGCACATGGGATCCCTATCTGTAGAATTAGCACCAGTACACCTCCCTGCTGGGAGGCACAGTCGCCATACGATTTCTAGCTGCCCTCGTGGTTAGGAACAAGATGCTGCCTGTATACAGTTACAAACTCTGTCTCAGAAGGAGCTGTGAGCCAATACCATTTCAGAGGCAATAAGGCTAAATGCCAGAATTCAAACCAACCAACCATCAAAGACAGCAGACGCCTGACCAAATTCTAAAGTCCTGATCCATAGGAGTCGATTCACTTAGGAATGGTTGTTTAAATTAACCTGCAGGTTTGTTTTGTTTCGTTGTTTGTTTTTCTACCAAAAGCTAAGCCAATAGATGTGCTTTTTCAACAAGTATGGTCACAGCACGAAGGTCAGTCAGGTTTCAGACTGTAACCAGGTGTAATCTAATGAAGAAATCAGATGTCCCCTCCTGAAACCTACAGTCGCCGAATAACCAGAAACCAGTAACCTCCGTAGAACGCTTTACCAATGGACCAGTGTTAGTAGCTGCTCTCTGTATTCTGTGGACAGTCTTATTCTATGTACACAGATGTAATTAAAGTTGTACTCCTAACAAACAAAAGAATAGTTCAGCTTCAATGTTTCATGTTTGCTGCGCTTTTCTGAATTTTATGTTGCATTCAGAAACTGTCGTCTTGTTCTCGTGGTGTTCGGATTCTTGTGGTGTGTGCTTTTAGACACAGGGTAGAATTAGAGACAGTATTGGATGTATACTTCCTCAGGAGACTACAGTAGTATATTCTACTCCTTACCAGTAATAACTAAGAGATTGAAACTCCAAAACAGTATTCATTACGATCAGACACATGTCAAAATCATAATAATATTTTCAAAAAGGGATAATTTCTCTAATGGTTTATTATAGAATACCAATGTATAGCTTAGACATAAAACTTTGAATATTCAAGAATATAGATAAGTCTAATTTTTAAATGCTGTATATAAGGCTTTCACCTGATCATCTCTCAGATGTTGTTATTAACTCGCTCTGTGTTGTTGCAAACCTTTTTGGTGCGGACTTGCTTCCAAAACTATTGCTACTTTGTGTGCGTTAAGCAAAATACCTTGGACTGAGGATGTCTCAGCCCTGTGCTAGGAATACTGTGTATCTATCATTAGCTATATGGGAATATATCGTAGATTGTGGTTCTCAGTAGAGAAAGTGACTGTAGTGTGAATCTAGGTAAATCATCATTAGCAATTCATTCGGATGGTCAATAACTTGAAATTGATAGCTGTGATAAGTTTAAAAAAATTGGCAAATCCCTGACTAAACATCAACAGAAAATACAACTCCTGGGGGGGGAAAAGGTGCTCATCCTGTAAGATTCTTTCATCATGTAAGTGTTTAAAACATTATTTTGCAGAAGGTTTATGCAGGGTTTAAGTTACTACTGCACAATTACGCTAGATATACACAAATGTAATATAGACAATGTATCCACCGTTTCACTGAGTCACAGAGAAGTATCTGAGCTTCAGAAGCCAGAGCCTTCAAGTGATCATGTGAGACAGAGACATGTTTAAAGAATGAGGTACAATGTGTAGTTCTCTGTTTAAAAGACTTGGCCTTTTAAAACAACAAATATCTCACAACTAAGGTGAAAACAAAAACAGCTTCAAGTGTAGATCTAAAAGAAATGCACAGGTTTAGGGTAAATACCATTTGTACCTTGCTCGAGCAAAGTTTATTGTTTTTTGTTTTGTGTTTTTGTTTTTTTCAACTTTGTAGCAAGACCGTTTAGTTAATGCCAGCTGTCAGGAAGATACCAAGGTGTATGTTTTCGCCATGCAATTTGCAGTTTTATTTTCCTTTTAGGTTTGTCCTTAGTTAAGGCAGTGCGATTGTTTTGGCTTCTTGTAGTGACTCTCGTGTTTTAATCAAGCCAGATTGTTGTATTTATTCCACTATTTTGCATTTAAATGATGACATAAAAGATATAAAAAATTTAAAACTGCTATTTTTCTTATAGAAGAGAAAATGGATGTTGGTGATTGTATTTTAATTATTTAAGCATCTCTGTTTACCTGCCTGGGACAACATTTTATGGCAGTCTTATGTGCAAAGATCGTGAATGGACAAAACAAAAAATTAAACTGCTTACAATGATCCAGGAGTTGCATTATAGCCAGTAGTAAAAATAATAATGATAATAATAATTAATAATAATAATGAAACCATGTCTATAGCTGTAGGTGGGCATCACATCTGTAAAGCAATCAATTGTATATTTTTGTGATGTGTACCATACTGTGTGCTCCGGCAAATGTCCATTTGTGTAAATGTATTTATTTTATATTGTATATATTGTTAAATGCAAAAAGGAGCTATGATTCTGTGACTCCAATCAGTTCAGATATGTAACTCAAATTATTATGCCTTTCAGGAGGATGGTAGAACAATATTAAACAAGCTTCCACTTTTTGCCGCTGTTTTGGGTTGTGTTTCATTTCTCCCTCGCTAGGGAAACAAATGGATTAACAGGGCCCTCTGTTGCCTCTCCTCAAAGAGTAGCTCTGAGGACCCGGTCCCTAAAAATAAAGTAGGACTTTAAGTAAGAGCTATATAAAGGCTTGTCAGAATGAATTCTAGGGTGCCAAGAGACATTTTGCATATTTAAGGGTATGCAAAGTGTCTCATGGCACATTAGAATTCATTCTGACAGGCCTTTATATAGCTCATATTTAATCTTAAGCAGCCCCACATCATCCTGCATTACTCAAAATCATCGCCTCTATGTCAATGTCATAACAGAAAACTTTCCCCTATTTTAAGATCATATTAAAACCTGTGAGAGGTATCTATTATTTCCTTCTATGGACAATTAAATCAAGTTCCCAGGCTGGCACACATGGAGCTCAGGAGTGCCCGGCTTCGGTGGAGGTGTACTGTCTTCCAAAGTACATCCACTGGCCAGCTCTCCTGAATGGGAACTCTTGATCTATGCATGGGGAGGAGGCTGTCTTGGAATTCTGGAAGGCTAGAGAGTGCTGCTGACAGCTAATAACCTTCTGCCCTCCCTGCTGCTGCTTGCCGTCTACTTGGAGCTTTCCCGGAACCCTCCTGGAACCATCACCAAACACTCACACGCTCTCTCCTCCTGTCCCTGCCTATCCTGTCTTTATTTCCTCTGCCTAGCTAGAGAGTGTTTTGTCAGTGTGCCTACCCACCTTTCTGAGGTGACTGGTTTTCCAGAGATGCACAACCATGACACAAACCACTAGGCAGAACTGCTGGTTTTAGGACCATGATATCACCTAGTAGAAAGAAAGCTCAGAGTCCACCTTTTTTTTAATTTTAATGTCTATTGCAGGGCAAGAGCCCAACACAGTATCTCATGCTTATAAATTTTACTTTTGGGTTGTTCACATATGTGTGTCAAATTTCAGAAATGCAGCATTCAGACCTAAGAAGGGATAGATACCCTGTTTGCCTTCTGCAGGAGAGCTCCTCTTTTAAAACATCCATGAAGCACACCCATGTTCTTTTAAAAAATCCAAATACTTAAATTCTCTTGCTTTTTCATATCCTACAATTATGAGACAACTTTTTTGGTGTAGACATGTACCCTGACTGCTTCAGGAATAAAAGCAGCAGACAGTGGGATTGGAACACTTTTAGATGCTATATTTGTCAGTTTAGAAACAAGATATATTTGAATATTATTTGTTTTTACAAATTATCTAACTTTTAATGGTTTGCAAGAAATTGTTTGTTTCACACCTTGACATATTAGAAGGAGTGCACATTACTTCACGGATTATTTTAATGTACAACGTATCATCCTTTAGGGGAAAAGAGTTAAACATTAGCCAAATGTTGCATTCAAAATATTTTAGGCATTGAAAGCTGAAAATCCACAATGTCGTGTTTCATAAAACTTTGTAAATACTAAATGAGAGAAATATAAAAAATAGTGTTCAACTTTAATGATGAATGGTAGCGTAACCAGTAAATCATAACTTATAAGAGTAGATGTGCCCTTTGGTGTATCATACCAATTATTTCAAAGAAATCGACTGGCAATAGTTTTGATACAACTGTAAACAATTGTTTTAAAAAGCAATGGTTCTGAAACTTGTATCCATCTTGCAAATTTTGTAGGAGTGCTGGAACCTGCAGATACATGAGTCGCATCCAGGAAGGACTCAGATACAGTTTCACTGGGGTCTGCAAACATGGCTTGGGCTGGGCTTGGGACATTGGAGAGCTCCAGATGACTTAGCCTGAAGAGAAGGAAGGAATCTTTGCATCTTTGTAATTTCTTCAAGCCACTGATACCCTTAAAAATAAAAGTGCTTACTTGCATTGACTCTGCATGTTTGTAACTAGAGATGAAATCCAAGGCAAGAGATCACGCCTCACTTTTTATTCACATAAAGACAGGCAAATAAATGTCAGATGGGGTGAGAGCCACTCATCCAATTCCATCTCTGTTCATATTGTTCCTCCCCAAAAGACAAGGGAATGTATTTTTAAAAGATTGTCGTGTTTTTAATTTTGTGCATCTCTGTATATCTATGTGTGGGCTCATGTGAGTGTAGATGCCCTCAGAGGCCAAAAGAGGCCACTGTATCCCCTGGAGTTGAGCTTAATGCTTTCTAGTGTCTTGTCTCATGTGGGTGCTGGGAACTGAACCTCCCACCCTCTACAGGAGCAGCAAATGCTCTTAACCATTGAGCCATCTCTCTTGGCCCAAGAGAACATTTTTCATTTGAGTATTCTGTCCATATCTAGTTATTTACCAGTAACAAATGGTGTTTTCAGAAAAGCAATTTATGTGTTCTGAGTATTTCATGATTATTTTATTCTAATATGTTTATTTGATCCTTTAACTTGCTTTGAAATTTATTTACATGTCTTGGTATTAAAAAACACCATGAATTTTTTCTACTTAAAAAACAAGAAAACTTAAAATTAATTTTGTTTATTTATTTATTTTGGACTTTAGACTAGATTTTTTTTCGACCTATATTTTTCAAGTTGTTGGTTTATGTGCGGCGTAGAAATAGGATGGACTTAAGGGTGAAAATGTTTTATTCTTAGAACTCTATAGAAACTTTGGGTCTATCCTTTCTCGCTAAAAATTTCATTCATGACTAATTTGTGAAAGAAAAGCAAGATCCATTAAAGGTTGATTTTTCTGCAGGGTCTTCCATGCTGAATGGGCATTCCCATAAACTGCTGGCTACAGATGTAGTTAAGTTGGAGTATCTGCTTTTTTCCAATCTAAGCCCAGCTTCGTGATTCTTCTCCTCCTTCATAGTTTAAAAGGGCAAGAGAAGTAGTCAGAGATTGATTGTGAATTGCATCTTATTATGGAACAAAGTAGAGAAGAAAGGGATTTCAAAATATAATCCCCGTTTTCCAGGAATATCTGTCTTTTTCTCCACAAAGCTCAAGTTGTGAAATAATGTGCCCATCAGGGGCTCAATGTTGCGTGTCCACAGGAGTTGGTCCAAGGGCTTGTTATGATGGTAATGACCTACTGCAACGTGAGCTTGGCTTGCAACAATGCAATTGTTACCAGCTCACCCGCTGAGAGAAATATTTTATTATTGTAGAATATCATCCATAGAGATTTGTTTTTTCCTGTCTCTGTTTAAGTTAAATTCAGTTCAGAACTGCATGGGAATTCCTCTTGAGTATATTTCAGATAAACAAGTAGTCTCAAATTTTAGAAATCCTAGCTACTTCAAATTTGTTTATTAGCAGAAAAATTACCTAGGTGACACTGTCACTGGGAGTGTGTTTTGAGTGTACCTACATGAGAGATTTGCCTACTGTGTCTATGTCCAATCACTAAGAACTTCCTGTTTCATTATATACACTAGCCAAAAAAAAAAAAAAAAAGGTAGCATCAATTGTGTATAAAATATTTTCTTAGCCATGCAGTGGTGGCGCATGCCTTTAATCCCAGAACTTGGAAGGCAGAGGCAGGCAGATTTCTGAGTTCCAGGCCAGCCTGGTCTACAGAGTGAGTTCCAGGACAGCCAGGGCTACACAGAGAAACCCTGTCTCAGGAAAAAAAAAAAAAACTGAAACAAAACAAAACAAAACTAAAAATATTTTCTTTATTCACAAAAATTAGTATGTAGTCATTGATAATTTCTAGGCTGGACAATAAGTAAACAGGTTCAAATACAATGAGTTTTACACAGGGTATTCTTGGTACATGATTTGTTTTATATAATAAGATCTGGGGTACAAACATAAACTGTGCAGAGTTATCAACAATGTATCATACTACATACACTCAAGAAATTAAGTTCTTCAATGTAAGTTCAAAGCCCAGCTCTGTCACTAACTAGCTACACAACATGACTGCTAATAAAATGTGCTCTATTTAAGGAAATAAGGGTAAATATAATTTCAAAGACTTGCTATCATCTCAAAGTTCAAGGATGGGAAAGAAAATACCTTCAACCTAATATAAAACTCAATATATTGAAATTACATTTCATTCTTTAAAAAATCATAAAAGAGGATGAGATTCTAAAGTAATTGAACAGATAATAGGATGCACTCCATTAGTACTGAGGGCAATGTGGGTATCTGAGATCCCAGCTGATACAAGGTAAATGCAAGGAACTCTTGTGTAGAGCTACCAAGGCAGAGTCATCTTGGCTTCCCTTGTTCAGAAACCAACCATGGACATTTCTAATACACCATTGGGTATATTAGAAAGTTTAAATATACCCAGTAACTCTATGAGGTATTATTAACCTCCCTTTTCACACACACACACACACACACACACACACACACACACACACACACACACACAGAGAGAGAGAGAGAGAGAGAGACAGAGACAGAGACAGAGACAGAGAGCGTGAGAGCATAACCCCCAAAATATGTTTGCAGTGACCTACTTTCTGTATCCATTCCCAAATCTCCAGATTTCAAAAACATCCCCAAAATAGTGGTACCATCTGGAGAACTGAACATTCAAATCCAGAGCATGTGGATTCACTGTACACTCAGGCCAGGGCATTGCATAATAAGCCCTAAGAGCATGAGGCTAATGTGTGACTCAGCTAAGTTTGAGTTCAGTCTGTCTAATCTTTGATCTTAATTGCTTTAACCACTGGCCATGCATTGAGCAGATTTTAAAATCTGAATGGTGAGCATATCCACGTCTCCTTATTTTGGAGACGTGGAACATAGCACTGACGTAGTTCTGCTGAATGCATCCAACAATCCAAGCTCCTTCCTATTATATTTTTATCTCTTTGTCTCAAATATTCACGATGATGAAGCATGTAGGTAAGGCAGGTACAGCGATGGCTGTGTGTTGACCATTTTATTGTTCTTGCTCTTCACTCTCCACTGGATCTGTATGACTTACTTACCCATGTGCCAGAAGGAACCTATGCCATCATAGGCCACTGCAAGCAGAGATGTCACACACCTTACCTGTCCTGAGAAGATGACTTTCAATCTCCTAATCCATAGCTAGTATGATGGTAAACATTTCTGGATAGATATTTTCCTTTGTGAAATCATTTTTCTGAAATTCAGTATAGGTTGACTAACTAACAACCATTTATTTTATTTTTATTCTTTCTCTCTCTCTCTCTCTCTCTCTCTCTCTCTCTCTCTCTCTCTTCTTCTTCTTCTTCTTCTTCTTCTTCTTCTTCTTCTTCTTTTTTTTCACTCCAGATTTTATTCCCCTCCGGGTCCACCCTCTGACTGTTCTATATCCCATACCTCCTCCCTGCCTGCCCTCCTGTCTCCATGAGAATGTCCCACCCCACCTCCCACCCCACCAGACCTCCAAAATCCCTGGGGCATCCAGTCTATTGAAGGCTAGGTGCATCTTCTCTGACTGAACTCAGACCCTGCAATCCTCTGCTGTATGTGTTGGGTGCATCATATCAGCTGGTGTACGCTGCCTGGTTGGTGATACAGTGTTTGAGAGATCTCAGGGGTCCAGGTTAATTGAGACTGCTGGTCCTCCTATAGGGTCACCCTCCTTCTCAGTTTCTTCCAGCTTTTTCCTAATTCAACCACAGGGGTCAGCAGCTTCTGTCTGTTGGTTGGGTGCAAAATCTGCATCCACCTCTTGCAGCTATTTGTTTGGTCTTTCAGGGGACTGCTTGTTGGGTCCTCCAGGGGGCAGTTATGCTAGGTCCCTTTCTGTGAGTGCTCCATAGCCTCATTAATAGTGTCAGGCCATGGGGCCTACTCTTGAGCTGGATGCCACTTTGGGCCTGTTGCTAGAACTTCTTTTCTTCAGGCTCTTCTCCATTTCCATCTCTGCAGTTCTTTCAGACAGGAACAATTATGGGTCAGAGTTTAGACTATGGGGTAGCAACCCCATCTCTCACTCAGTGCCCTGTCTTTGTGCTGGAGGGGCTCTGCAAATTCCCTCTGCCCCCTTTAGGGCATTTCATTTAAGGTCCCTTCTTTTGAGTGCTGAGAGTCTCTTACTTCCAAGGTCTCTGGTACCTTCTGGAGGGTCCCCCCAAACTCTTACCTCCCAAGGTTGCCTGTTTCCATTCTTCCTGTGGGCCCTCAGGGATTCAGTCCTTTCCCCCCACCCAATACCAGACCATGTTCCCCTCCCACCAGCGGCCATTTATATATTTATTTTTCGCTACAGAAAGCATTCTGGGATACAGGGATATTTTGAAGAGCCATAGCAGCGTATTTTGTTTTCTCTGTTCCTCTGTAGTGTCTGTCTGTGCATCTCCTGGACCCTAACATCTGCTCACCCATTGCTTTCTCTGAGCTCCACTGCTTTCTCTGTTTGGTCTCCTATCCTTTTATTATTGATTTTCAGTTGAGTATATTCCAGCTACTGATCTCTGTCAGGCTGACTTTTCACAAACACCTGCTAGCTGTCATGCATCTAGTCACTAAGACCTTTGTCTTTGTTGACTAGGAATGGTTAACTTTGATAAAAATCAAGTCCCTTGCTTTTACCTTTAGGGTTCCAGATTAAAAAAAAAATCCCAATTATTTTTGGAATGATGTGTGTAATTTGGATTTCACATGTTGGTCTACCACAACCACTTTTTATGTGGAAGATGTTCTGATTGGTTTCCCAGTCTCTTCATCCTTCAGCAGTGGGTCGGGTGACATTTGCCACAAACAGGACACTGTATATAAAGAAGTCTCCTTCTTGATGTATATAAAGAAGTCTTCTTCTTGACTCTCCAGTCTGCTCTTAGGACAATGTATGCTACCCCACAATGCCTTGTTTTAGTACTAAGAACATTGTAGCTTCAGGATCCACTGGCATATCCTCCATCCCTGCCCACACTTTGTCTTATTTTTCAAGTATACACTTACTTGGGTTATTTTCTTCTTTCCCTATGAATTCTCAAAATGTTTGTCTTGAGTTATTACAGGCCTGTATATGACATTAAATTTCCGATGCATAAATTACTGTGGGGAAAGCATTTCTGCAAACCACATTCAATGGGGGTGTTTCAGTCTTCTGTGAATTCTAGCACAGCATAGCTATAGACATGCTTGCAAGTGGTCAGTATCGAGTCCGGAGTTTTATTTCAGTTAGCTCCTGAATATCTTAAATGTGCAGCTGTGGCATTAGTTGGCTCTCTATTATTTCATTCTTTTTATTTACCTGGCTTTAAGAGCAGGATGCTATCAAATGTTTTATGTACAGTGTGGCATGAGCATGTCCCTGCTTCATCATTAGGGTGTCTGTTAATAGTACCGTGTTTTCTATATTCTCTTTAAGGGTTAGTTGGAAACCCACCAGTCCATCTCTGAGTACACCCGCCTGTTTTATTAGAGGCAGTCTAGAGCAACCAAGTCCTGACACTAGCATTTCTCCTTTAAACCAGCTTTTCTCAGTCACCCTGTTTATCAGGCCACTCTTTTCCTTCTAAGTCCCCAAGCACACCTTCTCAAAGGCTCTACAATTAGTTGCTATGGGTGCCATTTTCCAGCCTGTAAAACGTTTCTCCAACTTTCCACCAGTTTGCCTCTACCTTTGTACCCAAGCTGATTCCAAGGTTTAGGTTTTGCTGTGGCTACCACTTCATTTCTAGGTGTTGATGTTTCTGTCAGCCAGTCTGAGATTCATAATAGCTGCAAAATTCTAGACAAATATGAAATAGGCACAGAGGTATGGGAATAGCTGGAGTAGCAGGCTGGACTCAGCTCCTGTCCTGTGAACAGGTCAGTCTGACTCCAATACAATCCTGGCTCAGGGATCCGGGCCGCAGGGACAGCAGGCACTAAGAAAGCATTTTCTGCACAGTGGCTGAAGTGTCACCAACACATCCAAAAGGAAGCCACTGCTGGCCTCATTCTTTATTCACCTCCCTCCTTTGTCCAAAAGGTCACGGAGATGAGTCCCACCAAGAAGAAGAGGGCATAATTAGTGTGTGATTTTGTGAACTGAGCTGCAAAATCATGTCACATCACACACACAGCAGAAACAAGGTGGAAAAGTCAAGGAAGCACACCATAAGAGTGTCCATATTTCTACTGAATTTTTATAAGTGTGGTAAAACTACCAGTATTTTAAGAGTAACTCCTGGGATCTGACACGCAATGTTCTCAGTAGAATTTATTTCCTAGTATCCTATAATTATCTCTAGTATATTTCCTATTAATCAATGTGTTTAATAGCATGAGACATATGTACATATATTTACATGTATATGTTTGCTATTGCATTTTCAAATATTGGCACTAGTTTCTAGTTGAGTGTTCTGAGAGTGTAGCCCATCAGTGCTGAAATTGTGACCTTTAATATAAGCTTTGGTGGCTGTTAACAGTTGACTTTTGAGAAAGTTCTGCTTATACTAAGAACAAACAGGGTGGTTATGACGGGTGGAGGGAAATGTCCATTATCAGTACATTAATAATATTGTTTGCATATTCCATAGTTACTTTTCCTTCTCGGCATTTCTGAGAGAAATGGGGGAGAGCCTCTATAATTCTAGGTTATAGCCCATCTCTTCAGTTGATACATTCCGTGTCTGGAATAAATGTTATTAATTACATATGTCCATTACCCATATAATGTCCACCAATCATTTAACAGGAAATTGTCTTGCTATCAGAATACCTTTTAAGTTCTGAAGAGTACAAAAATTAGAATTTTCTTAATGAATGTTTATGCTGTTAATACCCATGGAAGCATCTAGCAAGTTGCACATCTGACAGCGGTCAGCTTTGCAAGCATTGTGCCTATGGCTCCAGCAGGAATGAAGGTAAATACAGGTTATGTTTCCTAGTGGGTACACATAGAAGGCCATCTGCTTTTCATTCTGAAATAACTGAAAATCCACCGTATATAGTATTTTCTAGCTCTGCTTTTCTGGGTCAACGTTACTTTTGAAGATTTGATCTGTGTTCCAAATAGGAGTAGTTTGATCATCTGCAGATGAACATCTGGGTTTCATTGTCATGATTAGCACAAATACTATTTCTACAGACTTATTTATTTTCATCTGGTCTGTGTATATACGCATCTGGTAATATATACTGAAGGTATATTGTTCATCATGCTTAGGTTTAATTTTACTAGATAAACCTGTAAGTGTTTTCCTAAGTGGTTATACCAATGTATTTACTTATTAACACAATAATGCTTATTGTTACCATGTGCTCTGCAAGAGTCACAGCATACTTATTGTTACCATGTTACTCTATGTTACCATGTTACTCTATGTTACCATGTTATTCTATGTTACCATGTTCTCTGCATTTTTATTCTGTGTAGTGCTATTCCATCTTCATTTTCAGTTTTTCCAATTTATTTCATTTTAAACATAGTTCATTTCTCTGAACACCAGTGATATTGGTTATATTTTTCAGACATAATTGACTATTTGAGTATCTCTCTAAATGAAGTTTCTGTCCAGATTAAGCACTTCTCGTGCAGTTTCTATGGTCCGAGTAGACTGATTTGTGCACTTTTGGTGTATTCTGGGTGTGACCCAGTTACAAGCAGGTGAGATCTCTAAATCAACAGGTTGGGTTTTCACTCTGCCGGTGGTATCATTTGACACAGGATTTTGAACTTTAGCATTTCCCTAGTTATTACCCCTTTTCTTCATAGATAGCACTTTTAGTGCTCCTAAAATCCATCGTTTCTTTGAGGTTGAGAAAATATCTCCACATCCGACTTTTCTACAAGTTTACTGCTTTGTTTCCTCGCATAACCTGTGCTTGGTTTTTACAGATTTTCTGCATGCAGGGAAGATTATGCTTTCTATATTTTTGTCTTTCTTTATTCACATCTGATTATCTAGCTGTTCTATATTGAAAAGGGTGTTTCTGCATAAGCATACAGTGAACTTTTGCACAGCATAAAGTGGGCTTTCTGAACAGCATACAGTGAGCTTTCTGCACAGCATGCAGTAGACTTTCTGTACAGCATACAGTGGGTTTTTTGTATAGCATATAGTTTGCTTTTTACACAGCACACAGTAGGCTTTCTGCACAGCATGCAGTGTTGTTGTTTGTTTGTTTGTTTGTTTGCACAGCATGCTTTGGGGCTTTTTGTACAGCATACAGTGGGATTTCTGCACAGCACACAGTGGGCTTTTTGCACAGCATGCATTGGGGCTTTTTGTACAGCATACAGTGGAATTTCTGCACAGCACACAGTGGGCTTTTTACACACTACACAGTGGGCTTTCTGTACAGTATGCAGTGACATCATTGCTTATGTGGATTATTTCTTCACTCACAGACCTGCCTTTTGGATCCACTTGTCCATCTCTTTATCAACCCCACACATGAATTCTTATTTACTTTCTAAAGAATTTATGGTAAAGGTGGAGAGCTAAGACAGAAATTCCTCTTCCTTGGTCTCTTTAAGGAAATTTTTTGTAAAATGTAGTATAAAATACCAAATCACCTTGTTTATTTACACATATGCACATTTCATTTTACTCAGGAATGGCTTTGATTTTGTAGGTCATTTTACAGATAATTCTCTTGTATGCTTGTATTCTTTGCTTACTGTTACTGTCTTAAACATCTGACTTAAAGAAACTTGGAGAAGGAATGGTTACTTTCAGCTTATACCTTATTTCATTCATAGTCCTGTTACAGAGAAAAGTCAGGCCATCTTGATCCTGTGGCCACAGTCTTCCCATGCCCAAGACCAGTAGCATCACACCTCTCTTATCTCCTTCATCATCCAGGGTTCTTTTGTCTGTGTGTACCATCTCCCTTGGAACAGTGCTTTAAATATCTTTGTGGTGGTGGTACACAGGTAGGTACAACCCCCTCGTCCCAAGATGCTTCTCTTACTCACATGTGCAATGGCCTGGTTAACAAAGTAAGATGACCAGGATACAGTGTATGTCTGATGTGCTGTTCAGCTCCCTATAGCAGTGTCTCCACTTAAGTTAGCATGTAAAGTAATGGGTGGCATGCTGACATTTTCACATGTGCATGCATTATATTTTATTCTGGCCCCTCCCCCAGCTCTCTGTCCCCAGCACTCTTCTTCCTGGTATGATGACATTCCTTTGCCATTAGCCTTGAACTTTTTGAGTCACCTTCATTCTTGTGTGTCCTTCTGTCCTTATTCCACAGAGCTTCCTCAGGATCAGGTTGATCTCGAGTCTCATAGTTTCTTGCACCAGTCTACTTCCTGTCCTCCATGGGATCCTCTACACTCACTAATCACGGGCCACAATCACAGGAAGCAAATGTGTATTTCAAAGATTGTGTCAGGTTTCCACATCCTCACATATAACTGTATCTCTCATATCAACTGAGAAAGTATACATGTAGAGTCTATGCAGTGCTCAGCATGCTGGTACCTGGGTGTGGTTTTCAGCAAATGCTTATCCTTCCTTCCCCTAGGAAGGAAAGATTGATACCAAGTGAATGGCCAAAACAAGGTTACATCCATTATTACAAGGAGGAAGAACTTGAAGCTGGAGTATGAAATGGCAGCCCTACCCCACCCTATATAGGAAGGAAGCATCTTGGAATGAAAAGTTGTTGAACTGAGACTAACTGTAGTCTCCTTCCCTGGAGAGAGAGGGAGATGGAGATAGGAGAGGGAGAGGGAGAGGGAGAGGGAGAGGGAACAGTACATTGGTACAGGAGAACTTCAACAAAGCTATTCAGCAAATGTGTGCAGAGTGATAACAATTAGAGACCACTTGTGGTCTCCCAAAGGAACCATGTTTGATAGCACGAAGGCCACTTGGGTAATTTGTGTGATTGCCTCTCTGATTGGTTCTATCAATTCTCAGTGACATCATCACACTCCTTATGTGGTTGCCCACACAGACACTGCCATTGTCTTGAAAGATGTTTCCATAGGAAACAGAGAGAGGAAGTCATAAAATAGAAAGCATCTCATATTTACTGAATCCTAGCTTAAAGGAAATGTCATAGGAACTTCCAAGAAACATGGTATAATGAAATAATTTTTCACAGAGAAATCTCTACCTTTTTGCCCTTTATCAAAAGCAAGCAAGGTGAAGTTTGAATCATAGGAAAGACAATGGCAGAGACAAGGGCCATGTGGGCCTACCACTGTCTCCACTGTAAGGGCTAGAAGGAGAAACCACAAGCTACTGATACAGTCTGTGGGACACTGCCCCAGCATGGGCAAGGCCCAGCATCCGCTCGCCAAGGCTGAGGAACAGCAAGCAATAGGACCGGATAGACTGTCATCTTCAGACACCTAAATCTAAAGGCTGTTTTATTCGTCATCCCTCCTGGCCTCTAAGAATGAAGCAAGATAGAGCAAAGGGACCACAGTGGAGTAAGGGGAAACCAAGCTGATAACTAGCCACGGGTTGAATAAAAGGGAGAGGCAGAACTTGAGTTCTTACCCTCCTTAAATTCCAGAAGTAAGAGGCCTCCCTCTTTGTCATCTTTGTCTGGCTATTAGTTTTATAGTCTTCTATGAGGTTGATGTGGAGATTAAAGTTAGGTGGGTAGACTTGGCACCAAGTGCCTTAACCTGCCAGCCACTCTGCATGCCCAATCCTTAATTTCCGTTATCTCCTGCCATAGCACAGGGTTCTGACTCATGACCATTTATAGCGAGATTGCAGGATAGTGTCCATCACTTATGTGATCCTTCAGAACTCTGTTCAACACCCCACAGGTCATTTCATTTAGTGTTCAAGGCTTCCATTCATTCAACCTGTGTCAAGTTATCAACTGACCTAACAGACTGTCCTCTTGTTTATCTGGCCATTGACAGCTTTTGGGACATATTCAAGTACATCTTATGCTTTAAAGAGAATTAAAATCTTATACTAATTTAATATTTTAAAAATAAATGAATTTCAAGGGGCTGAAAATACGGCTCAGTGGTTAAAAGCATTGACTGCTCTTCTATAGGTCCCGAGTTCAATTCCCATCAACCACATGGTGGCTCACAGCCATCTGTAATGGGATCTGTTTCACCCTTCTGGTGTATTTGAAGACAGTGACCGTGAACTTGTATAAATAAAATAGATGTAGGTTTTTGAATTATCCCCACTCAGAAAAGAAAATAGCTGCTTCATTGTGTAGAAGAAAGTACCCTTACACATATACACATACACACACACACACACATACACACACACACACACACACACATACGCACACACACACTCATAAGTATGTTTACACACAGAAATCATTCACAAACACACACGTACACATGCTCACAAACACACTGATAACACACACATACACACACACACACAGGCACACCCACACACTCCTACCACATATTAATCAAGAGCCTGAGCCAGCAAAAGTCTGATTCTGTCCTTCTGCTAATTACTTTCTCCTGATACTTTCCTACTAACTTAAAACAACAATGAGTCAGGTCAAACTAGTAAAATGCCTTTCCTTGATTGTGTCATCATCGACTAGCTGATAAAACTTTGAGTACCACATTTTCCTTCTTCAGATGTCACCAACTAAGAAACAAATATTCAGTGCTTACAAGAAGAAATGTTTGGTGGCATTTCCTTAAGTCAGCATGCACAGGGCTTACATGCTTCTCTGGAAAGAAAAGAAAATGCAAGTGGTTTGCAGGTAATAAGACTTTGTTTTACGTCCTGCTTTCTTTAAAATACTAGGATAGTCTTCTGAGGATTTGAAGGCAATAAAAATATACAAAGAATGTTTTTTGCAGAGTAACTCACACGCCTGCTACCCAGTTCCTACTGCCAGATTATAGATGGCAGAAGGCATCTATGACATGATTCTCAAGTGGGTTATGGATACATGTGGTCAGTCATTCAGGAAATTGTGGGATCCATATAGAAGTCATGTAGGAACTAGGCCACTCTGCCAACCAGTCTCTGATGTTGTAGAAATATCCAGGGTAAGGAAACAGTAAGGATGGTTTTGAGAGTGAGAAACAGAAATACAAACTATAGCATAGCAGAAAAGATGCAGCAAGATTTATACTGCCTAGCTTTTCCCTGATTAACTATCCATATTCAGGCTCTAGAGAAGAACCTCAAAAGAACATTCGAGAAATTCATCGTTCGCTCTTGTTTCCCTAATCTTTTCAAGGCTCTGTTCCAAGCATCTTATTCTTTGAACCTTCTCAGCTTGCCTTTGGGGCTTTGGGGCTTTTCTTCCTATTGATTACTTAATCACAGATTGATTGGTGTAGATACCACAGATCATTTGCCTTTTATAAGTCTGAAAAGGTACTTGCCATATTTGTTCCTTTTTCCATTTGATATGTATATATGTTGGCACATGTGTGGGTACACACATGCGTGGTTTGTGAGTGCAGACATGTGTGCATACATGTGAAGGCCTAAAGCTGGTGAAGGGAATGTTCCTCCATCCTTCCTGGAGGCAGAGTTTTTCAGGCAAACCCAGAGCTTGCTGACATGGCTAGTCATATTAGCTAGCTCACTCTGGGCTTAAGTTACAGGCCAGCTCTTGCTCACCCGCCATGTGTGTGGATTTCTGGGGATTGGATCTCTGATCTCCATGCTCACACAACAAGTTCTTTAACCACTGAGCTATCTCTCTGCCCTAAATGTACTAATCTTAATCTTTGCATAGGCACTGCTGGAATTTCCAACCTCAATAAAACCATATATAAGATACACAATCCAGTTATAATTATAAGCTATGTGCCTAGATTGGCGTATCTAACTCTATACTAACTTATTCTCCAGTTATAAGGCACTTGTGGCTTCTCCTGGCTATGTAGTTCTGCCCCATCACGGCTTCCTCCTCCTCTGCTTTGATCCTCTCCCCTCCCTTCTCCTTCTCCTCTCTCTACCTGCCTCTAACTCTTAAAGACCTCCCATCCCACCTTTCCACTCCACTGCCCAGTCACAGGCTCTAGCCTTTGTTGACCAGTTAAAAAGATGAGAAGAAAAGGTTCACATGAGATCACCTGAGTACATGGTTGACTTCTAGTTGGGGCAACCCCTCTTGAGGAAGCAAAATTGACATCAGAATACAAACAGCATCAGGACGAACCCCACCATTTTCCCTTTTTCTCAGTCATGGGCAATGGAGATCTAAAGAGATGGACAGAGTTTGCCCAAGTCCTTATATAGGGACTGAAGGGGTAGTGAGGGCAGTCCCACCCATACTCTACCCGGCGAATCCCAACCTATCAAGCTCCTTTAGTGATGTCCATTGGAGACACTGCAAAAATTGTAGATTTGCCATTGTCAAGAATATCCATGAATAAAGGAGAAGGATGCCTAATGGATACCTCTCCCTTCAAGTGAATTGACTCAAGAAAAATTTCCTTGTACATCCTTCCTCTACTGTTACAAGTATCAGAGAGTTCAGTGGTGTGCCTTGGGACACAGTGGCTAACAGCCATAGATAACTCTGGTTCTAAGAGACCCAAGACCCGCTTCTGACTTTGGTGAGCATGAGGCATACCCACTGTGCACATATATACATGTACAGAAGACCCTCATAAACATAAAATAAATAAATGCAAAGCAAAGAGAAAGCCAATCCTCACACAGTGTTTATCAGGATGTGTCTGGATCACAGAAGGACATCAGTGAGTAGGATGAGATTAGAAGCTACAGGTGCCAAGCAGGCATCTGCTTTGAGAAATGTTCTGATAGAGTTAGGACTTTCACCTGTGACTCTGGTGGTGAAATGACAACAGTTCCCACTCTACAAGAATACTCCGGAAAAGACAGAAGAACAATTTCACTACTGACAAATGATGACAGCCACCCCACCACACCCACATTTCCACCTCCATGGCAGCAAATGCCCCACTGTTTCTAATTTATTTGTTCCTTTTGGCTTGATGATCCATTTCTGTACTTGCTTTTACTCAGTGTTGAGGAGCAAACAACGGTTGGATCTAACCCAGAAGTTTAGTTTTCCTTGGGCATCTGGCTGCTCAAAGATAACTCACAGGAAAAAAAATGTCAGCTGTTAGATATGTAAAATATAAGCTGTAGACAGGACCAGTGACCTGCAGTGTCCCCTATGCAATTTCACAAATGCCCCAAAGGAGTCTCACTGGGAACCAGCTATTTATAATTAATTAGCCAATCGCTTACCAAATGGGACAGCAGAGAATCTGAGACTAGCATTGTTCCAGGAGCAATTGTCAGGGAAAGATACACTGCTTGTCACTGGGATTTGGGACAATATATTAAACACTATGTTTGCTGAAACAGATACTTGTATTCAGAATTAATCGATAGCAGTCTATTCTTCTCATCTCGGATTGTGAATTTCCAAGTTGTTGAATTGAGTCAAACAATATAAAAAGAAGGGTATGTGGAGGGAGGGGACATCTTTCAGAGTCACCCCGTTCTTCCACCTTGCTTTATGAGGAAGCCATCTTGGCACACTTATTGATCAGGAGACAAGAAGACTAATCCCCTTAAGGTCATTAAATGTACTTAATTAAAGAGCAGTTAGCAAGCTTCTCTTTGCTAAAGTAATGTAGCTGTTAGAAGTGATTTGCACTTTACCAATACAGTAGCTATTAATCTGAAGGTCAATTTGTCATTTATATTTTCCCAAACAATTATATTTGGTTGAATGAGTACCAAGATACCTCATGCTGCTGTTTGATGGATGCTTCTGCAACTGTCAGTGTAGACAGACTGTATCTAGTTGCTCAGTGTGATTAGTAGAATAATCATCTAAAACCTGGGTGTGACATACCCTCAATCATTTCTTTAACCACTGGGATTTTCTGGTAGATATTGAAGGAAATATACATACTATGAAAAATATAGCTACATCTTTGTGACCAGCCATGTTCCAAATTCCTTTGAAATGAATAATGAAAGAACCAGATGAATTTGCATTATGGAATGGTGACTAATTTAGAGAAAAAAAAAAAAAAAACCCTGAGGTTTCAAAGCTTGTAGCTAGAAGTCACTGGCTGCTGGGTTTCGGGCCACTGTTTCAAGGTAGGATCATAGGAAAATGCTGGTGATTGAATGTGAACTGGCACTCTGTGGCTTCCTCCATGTGGTCCTTTACCCTTCTGGTAGCATCCGATGTAACTCAGGCTCTGTCTGCACCATAGCAAATGCCAGTGAGGAGGCAGACATGTAGGCAGATGCCTAGATACCAAGGAGTACCTAGGAAAACAGAGAAACCAAGACAGAAGATAGTGCTACAGTGTTGCCTTCCATGTCACAGTTGCTCCTTTTGGGCAGGGCTAACATAACAATGACAGCTGGAGCCTTAGGTAGAGCAATGAAAGGAGGGATATCAAACCTCAGTGTGAGCTACTAACTACCTTTTGGGTCACCCTGCTTCCTTCTGTCTGTCTTCTCAGCTTCATTCTGATTTCCTCCTTGGAGAATTGATTCTATAAAGTCAACCATCTCACCTCAGAACATGGAAGAAGCCATCTAGCCACACATAGAAAAGAAAACCTTGCCAAACAGGGATTTATTGACAGAAATTATTTTCAATCTGTGTCTCAAATTACAGTCGCAAAGGTTAGACAATGACAAATGGGAAGACAAAAAATAATCATGATTTTAAAGGTTCAGCAACAGGGGGAAATAGCTCTGAGCACCACGCCTTTAAACAATACGGAGGGAGAAGCTCGACCCCTTGCAACTGCCAATCTCTTTGCAACAAGACAACTGCTTCTGTTTGGCATCACCTTCCAGAGCTAGACCAGATGTACAAAACCTAACACCACAGAGGATAGCAAGGTTGCCGTAGACTCCAGAAAAGACAATGTAACATTGTTCTCTGCAGCTGTGCAACGTCTGTGTGTGTGTGTCTCTCGTCCAGTGATCACAGATTTCTCATTGAAATGAAGAAATATATCTTTGTGTTCTAGGTGATTATCTCTGGCATATCCATGTTTTATACAGCTGGCTCTAATAGACTTTAATGTATATATTAAGACTCTGTACTACACTGGAGGAACTTTCTGTTGAGCCTTGTTCTATGAAAGTAGATTTCTAGACAGCATTGTTCTGCTCAGAGGTTGAACTTTGAGTTTTGGTTAGGTTAAAGCCTAGAAACCAGAGACAGACTGAGGACAGCCAAGCAGAAATGCCAGTTGATTCTTGATTGGACTGGGCACAATGGTTATCTCTCAGGTCACACTAGTGCCTGGTGAGAGCAGTTTTCAGATAGGGAGGTTGAGAAAACCACCCCAAATGAGAGAACTCCAGAAAGAGGAGTCTCTTGACTGCACCAGTACTGCCAGGAAGGAGGGGTCAGACCAATGAGCACTGAGAAGCAAGACTCATTTCCAGCTGTTAGCCCTGGTACCGAAAACCGAACTGTGAATGCATCCTTTGTAACTGAGACTGGCCCTTTGTGTCTAGGTAAGTGGCAGGAAAGTAGGATGGTAACATCCACACCGGGCAGTACAGAAGATGGATTAGGTTTTCTCTTCTCTGGTAGAAAAGATTTCATTCCACAAGCAAAATTAACCAAACTCTAGGCAGCAGCATTTGAGTTTCTTTGGACTAAGTACCCAGTGTGGTGCTAAGCTGTGGTGTGTGCAGAACACTTACCCTTTCGTTTAAAGACTTTATTGATCTGAGGATTCATGTATCTGCAGCTGTAGAATCCACAATGTAATTAACCACGTCCTCAGGTTGTACTCTCATGTCTTTTCTGGACAACTTTCCTCTCTCCCTCTTGCATGTTCAAGTTTGCCAATGTCATAGCCATACCCAGGACATCTCTTTAGTATTCCTCCTGTGACTCTTATGGTTGAATTAAAAACATACTCATTTAGATATTTTCAAGCTGCTTACCAGTTAGCAGTAGTCATAATGTCCTATTTATCTAATACAGTTGCTTCTGTTGTTTTGATAATCAGATAAGGGTCATTAAGCCTTTTTTGAGATTAAATAGCACAAAACCATTTTTTCCTGTTTATGCGCCCCATTAATATTGGAGCTTATGATCCCAGTGGCTTAATGCTTCCATTTTTAAATATCATTTATGTTAATATGGAGAGACTCTATTATCTAATTGTGAGGATTATTGCCATTACCTTCTAGAATAATCTCTGTAAATATTGGCCTCCATATTTCCTTGAGCTGACAGAGGCATCTTGGGCACTTGGAAGGGGATGGAAAGCACCGCTCATTGGTCATAAACTGATTCACTGTGTTTACAGTCCTGTGTTCTGTTTTTACAGACATGGCAGGTACCTGGTTGCTGATTCTAAGCTTCATCATTTATTATTTCATATTATAACATATGAGACTTGGGGAAATATGTCACTTTACGTCCTCTTGAAATAAGAGTGGTGGGAAGAAGAGAGTTGAGAGACAAAGGAAATCAAGGCTCTCACTCTTTAAACAAATTTGTTTTTAATTTATAATCAAAAGTCTCAGAAACAGAAATAATAATTCAAATGGCATTTAGTGCTTGAAATTATGTATATCACAGTAGCTCAAAGTCTCGTCATGACTTTATATCTTAAAATGCCTGGAAAGTTTCCGTTTCAAACATCGTCTTTTATTATTTATGCAAATACACCAACGCATCCCATATCATAACCAAGGAATCGCTGTGTTTGGTCTTTCACTTACCACAAGTAGGGCTACTCCATGGAGACTGCAAACCTGTAGCACTCCAATACTACAGGAGTCAGTTCCCCAGCTTGGTCTGTTCCTTTAGGAACTGGGTAAATACCACTTCTTCCTGCTCATGGTCCTTGCTCAGCACAGTCTAATTCAGACTTCTTGATATTAGATCTCATCAGATAATGTGGTATTAAGAACATCTTTCTACCCGGAGAACCATTTATGTAAAAGACAGCTAGGCATGGAGAAAATTTGACAAGAGTTTAGAAATAGTATTAAGAATTTCTGCAAACTGCACAGTGGTTCTTAACTATGTGGCTAAGGCCACCTGATTCTTGGTTCTGTTAGAAAGATTAAAGTAGATAAATATACATGATGGGGTTTTTTGTTGGTGTTGTTGTTTACTAGAAACAGAGTCTTATTTTGTAGGACAGATTGGCCTCAGACATGCTAGCACTATGGGCCTGTGCCTTCACCTTTAGGTCATAGATAAGTTTCTGAAATGGTAAAATGCCATATGAACTTTAAAGGATGCCAACACCAGTGGAAATGGGTGTGTCTGTAAATCCTTCAGTAGCATATGCTATGTGTCAGCTCTGCCCAAGGGCTCTATATTACACCTCACACATGTCTCTGCATATGTGATGGGTCTGGGAATATCCTTCTACAGATGGGCAAGCTGAAACATTAAGGACCTCCTGGATGAGTTACAATGCTGATAAATGGGAGAGCTGGAAGGTGACTTCAGAGATCCTGATGATGAAAAATAAATTATCATGCCATGGGAACAACAACCAATAATGAAGTTGATCCCTGATTTAAAATCTACATCTCTTTCATAGATAGGGAAGTTTGCCTTTTATTCAGGTATCTCTGTCCTCTTAATTATTGACCTAGCTGGTGAGCAAATTCTCCTTTATAAAGTTATAGAATGACTCGGCATGTAGAGATGTAAAATCCACATCCTAATGTAGGAGGTCAGCAATCTCATTTCTGCTCCCTAGACATTGTGTTGTTACGAACGGCTAAATTTAAATAGTAATGTAATATTTTCATTTGATATGAAATATTAATGGCCATCCTAAACTCTATTTTCAAGGAAATTATTGGTCACATCTGTGTCTACAGTAGACTCTGTCACTGCCCTTTCTCGGCTGTCTTTGATTTAGACAAAATGCATTAAGCTTGTATTTATCTCTCCTCAGGTATTCATGACACTTGAAAGATTGTTTAGTTACACTTGCACTTCTTAGCCTCGAGCATGCGCTCTACCAAATGGAATTATAGTGCATGCTAACAGATGCGATGTTCCTCTTCATCCGGTTAAACTCTTTCCATCATACCACAAGCTCTTCAGCGTGTCCCGGTCAGGTCCCTATTCCTTCTCACAGGGGAAAGTGTTTTAGTTATGAGATTCTTCAGTCCTTTCAGATTTGAATACCAATGTTGTCTTTATCACCCCCTCCCCATGGGCATTGCTTTGTGGGTATCATGTAGCATCACACTGTTATGCTATGTAACCCTAAGGAAGTAACGTTCTCTATAGTATTTGACTTTCTCTCTTTCTTGAACTTTGTACCTTCCTTCTTCTGAACTCAAAATCCCTAGACTGTATTATTAAACAGATTTCAGAACTTACCCAGTTCTTTAGAGGGCATAGGAAGACTGTGGTTAGTATCAAGAGTCTTCTGGACTTTTGGAGATCTGGGAGGGGGGCTTCCTGTGGAGTGTAGAGGTCTGCTGGCTGCTATCTTATTTACCATTCTGTCTTCTGTTGTCCCTGTCCCTGTCACACCATAGTTAATGAGCATCTTTGGGCTTCATCAAGGCCATGGGCTGTTATACTTCTGCTCATCACACTTCTTGGGAGGCTCTGGCCTCCTCCAGCTCTGGTTTCTTTACCAGACAGAAGAAATGTAATGCATTTTCTCTGCCTCAGCATTTAGATATGGGAAGAGAATACTACAAATTAGGTGCTTCTGAAATGGAAGGGTTGAGGCAAGCAGATAGGATGGAACTGGCCAACTCAGTGTATGTGTGTGTATGTAAGTATGTGTGCGTGTATGTGTGTGTGTGTATGTACGTATGTGTATGTGTGTGCATGTATATGTATGTGTGTGTATGTGTGTGTGGGGGGGTGTCCTTGATGTTTTCTCACCAAATTTATTTAACTTTACATTTTCCTCTTCTTTGCCTCTTACCAGTGAATGAGTGTGGTGGAATACAGTTAATGTTGTAGACGCGGGCATGGCCAGAGAGCTCCTTCCCTTTCCAGCTGAAGTCCCCCAACAGCCATGTTGTCTGACTGCGGAGCACTGAGAGCTACCCTGTGACTCCTCAGGCTTCAGTTTGGGGCTACAGCCTGCCTTTCTGTTTAGATATTTGCTCACTTATTTACTTCTCAGCAATTTCATGTTTAATCCCCAAACTTTCTAAATTATTCACATTTTAATCAGTAAGAATATATAATTTAGGGCGCAGACAGCCGAGCCTGGAGCCGTTATTTGTTCTTGTTTTGTTTGTCTTTCATGTGTTTCCTGCTGAGCATAGGTGACTCTTCCTGCCCTCTTCATCCTAAGCAATCCTAAGCAATGGAGACAAAAGTGAGTGGAGTCACTGTATCTACATCTCGGAGCCTATGTCCTGCTCATGAAGTGGTCCTTTATGCATCAGCACCAGGAGATCTTGAGTGTTATGAAGGCTGGATGGAAGAGGCTGAGGATGGCTTGGCCATGGATGTCTACATCTACAGTGTGGAATGAAACTAGAAGAAGGGTCGCCATGTATGCTTTAGACACAATTAAGGCTGTGTAATTCCAATACCATTTTCTGTGACTCAGGAGTCAGAGTGGCCTGAGAAAGATAGATTCTGCCTTGCTTATACATGTTGAATTTCACCAAGTGCAAATCTGACAGTTCCCAGGATATTAAAGAGATAACCCTGACCAGAGAGAATCACAGTGTGCAGATACAGTTTCTTATACGGAAGGCAATATTAAAAAATGTAAAATAAATTATCTTTATTTTATTTCAACATTAAGCACAATAGCTATCATATACAACATTGATTTCTTTTTTCTAAATGAAAACTAGAAAGATAGTCTGTACATCAATTTTCAAAATCAGTCCTGGCTATTGGAAGTAAACATTGAATGTAAGCCAAAATGGATACATGATTCCCTGATAATCAACTATAAGTTTTTATTCAAGAAAGTACATGGATCCAGACAGAAATATTTAGGAGACAGATCTTTGTGTGGTATACTTCAGTGTAGCATACACACCACTACTTTGAAATTAGTCATCAGAAACATGTTTGGCTTCGACCCAGGAAGTCTGAAGTAAGACTGCTTACTTGGGAGTCATGCTTCCCAACTCTATTTTCTTAGGACTTTTTTTTTCCTTCAGGACTTTGTGCTCAACAAAGATTTTCTTTCCCCAGACCCGTGTCTGTAATACAATGTACAGCCCTATCTCTAAGAACAGTGCCTGCCCTGTGTCTAGGCAGATGAATATGCAATTTGCAGGTTGCTGATTAAAATGAAAGTCTGAATGTGTACATGAATGTCTGGTCACATTTTTAAAAAGAAAACCTCAAAGACTGACAGAATATCTTCCCCTTGTCTATACAACCCAACAGCTTGAGTTCTTCTCTAACCAGCAAGCCTCCTGCTGTATCTCTTGAAGAGAGAAAGGACCTGTGTGTGAACCACAGCCAGGGAGTCTTTGGCTGAGTGACTGTGCTTGGAGCAGGTGCCCCATGAGAGCCCCATCCTGCTCCTCCACTGTGCTGCTTCAGAATTTATGGCCATTGATACTTGAGCAACAGATACTCATGGGATTTCCCTTGGCGCTGAAGAGAAACTCAGTTTTAGATCATAATAGAGCAGCTAGTGGTAAAGAACACAATGTTATCAGTCAGCTTTTACCTTGGCACCTTGGAAAGGGGCTGGGGGTGGAGAGCAGAGAGGAAAGGGATAGGAGAAGGGGCTATTCTCCATGGATTCCCAAGTTACACTACACTGGGAGACCACAGAGACAAGTCTGCTGAATGCTGCATATGGGGACCACTGGTAAAATCCAATGTTCTCCCAGACTGTGGCAGGTGAGTGTCGATGTAGTTAGGTTGAAAGGGGCCAGTTTTCAAACATATCTTAAAGTGTGATGAGAGAGGCAAGGTGATTACAATACTGATTGGAATGCATCCTGCAAGCATTCCTGTTTTTCAAGAACTTGTCAAAGCTGCATGTAGGAGAAAGCATTTACCTTCTCATTCTGAAGCCAGCCTAACCCATGGTGTATAGGTCAGCCATTCAACCACCGAGTCTCAGAGTCACACAACCGTAGTACTTTAAGAGTTAGGATAGGGAAAGAGAAAATGTCCTCTGGCTTTCTTAAAGAGTGATTTAATTTTATGAGTGTTTTCCCTGCATATATGACTATGCACTACATGTGTGGCCTACTGCCCATGGAGGCCAGAGTAGGGTGTCAAGTCCCCTAGAAGTGGAGTTACCAATGGTGGTGAGCTGCCATGTGAGTACTGGGAACTGAACCCAGGTCCTCTGCAAGAATAAGAGTTCTTCACGACTGCAGAGGCAGAGGACGCAGAGGAGTAATGCTCACTGCTTGGCTCACCTCCACTCCCACTCCTGCCTCCAGTTTCCTGCCCTGTTTGAGTGCCTGCCCTAACTTCATTTGATGTTGAACTCTGGTGTGGAAATGTAAGCCAGATAAACCCTTTCCTCTCCACTTCTCTTTTGGTCGTGGTGTTTCATCACAGCTAGAGCAGGGGAATAGCAATACAGAGTGCATCTAGGGAACTCAGAGGGCAGGGCTATGTGGAGTAAAGAGTGCAGCGCAAGGCAGGGAAAAAGATAGAGAAAAAAGGAGAAGGTAGGGGAGGAGCCAGGCAGGGCCAAGGGAAGGTGTGGCTGTGGGTTTTACTCTATATGGAATGTTTATGCGAAATGGCCTTTCTCAAGGGGGTGGAATATTTGCTGGGTAAACATAAAAGTAGATGCAGGAATAGATATAGAAAGTGATGATGGTAAGTGTAGGAGTCTTTTTGAACAGAAAGAGTGTAGTCAAAGAAGCCTGTGCACAGAAAGATATAGTCAGACAACTCTGATGTAACAGGCTCTGAGCTGCATGGAGGAGAGATATAGGATAGGTCACAAAGATAGTAGTGTGTAATACATTAATGGGCTTCTACAGAGAGAGCTTGTAAAGGTGTTACTTAGTGAGACAGACAGGAGCACGTAATTAGCAACTGTAGGTAGATCCTGGAATTTGGGTGTACTAAATCCCCAGAGATCTAAAGGGAGCCAAAAACATACTAAGAACAACACCACCAGAAACACCAAACTTGGAATGGAACATGCAATTCAGACAGTCTGACCTGCCTGACTACCAAACTTGGAATGGAACATGCAATTCAGACAGTCTGACCTCCCTGACTACCAAACTTGGAATGGAACATGCAATTCAGACAGTCTGACCTGCCAGACTACCAAACTTGGAATGGAACATGCAATTCAGACAGTCTGACCTGCCCTCCCTCCCTCCCTCCCTCCATCCCTCCCTCCCTCCCTCCCTCTGTACCTCCATTCCTCTCCACTTTCACCTCTCCTTTTCTTTTAGACAAGGTCCTCTGCATCACAGACTGGCATTTACCTCACCATGTAGTTAAGGATGACCTTGAACTTCTCCTCCCTCTGCCCCCACTTGCCCAGTGAATATGCCACACCATCTCTTCTGTGGAGCTGGGTGTGAGTCAGGGCTTTGGGTAAGCACTCTTCCAACTGGGCTACATCCCATCCTGGCACTGGCTGTTTCTTAACGTTTCAATGAAACACTTTGAGAAATCACATACATGGGAGTTATCACATGAAAATTCTGATTTGGGCCAGTTTGCTGTTTTCACCCATCATGGTGCCAGACCATCTCCACTGGTTGCTGACTTAAGGTGGTTGTGTACCTTAAACTTGGTTTAATGAATGTTTGCAGTACAATGGTGCTTCTTGATAGTTTGTAAAATATTCACTGATTATTATTTTGCAGCAAGGTCCTCTTTATTGGTATTTAGAAGTTATAGGCAAATACTTTGTATCCAATGCTAACATTAGGGCAATAGTATTAACATAAGAATTTAAAAGACAGGCATAGACTCCGATGAACATTGAACATACTTGGATTAGAACATGAGGTTATTTTCCACAATGGAGGAGAAAGAGAGATATGTTCCGGTTGTCCACTCAAATCCTCAGACCTTAGACTATCTTGGATTTCTTTCTTGACAACCATTGTTCCTTGGGGTTGTGGGCATCTGGCCAGGTCCTCACATGCAGCTCAGTTGAACATGAGCTGTCAGACTGCGGGTGATGCTTCTGCACCTCTCCACTTACCCAACAGAGCTCTGAGGGGAAAGCGCCCTGCTTCCCGGCATTGAACCATTAGTCACCAGCTAAGCCAGCCTCAGCCCATGTGTCTTTCGGGACCCAAGAGCCACCATTTCCCCTTTCAGAAAAAGCAGTGAAAGTATGGTACAAAGGGGAAGCTAATTAATTTTACAAATAATAACAAATACCAATAAGGTAAATGAGATCATGGAAACTGATTAAGAAATACATCATGCTTTTTCTGTCTTACCACATTTTTTTTTTTGGAAATTAGGACGTTAATGTATATATAAATCTGGTTGCTGCTTACACCATGAATTTATTATCTATCCTTCCTTGAGACAAATGATAGCTATTTAGATTCTATTAGAAGGATTAGTTGCATTTTGAGCTTGTTTATGAGATGAAGGCTTGAATACCCAAGTTCCTCCAGTGTGCCCACTCTCTCCACCATAATTCATTAGTTACTTGCTGTGAGTGATTGAAGGGACGATTTCTACTTTCATCTTGAAAATTAGAGTACATATTATTCTATCCACAGTCTTAGAGTTAAATACTGAAATATTGATTATTGCCTGCTTAGGGGATAGAGTTGTAATTCAGGCTTCATTTACCAGGAGACACTGAGAAGTATAATTTACTTAACCCCGCATTAGCTTTCATCCAAATGATGCAAATTAGTTTTTAGAGAAAAATCTGTGAATTCTTTGCTTTTTAAAGAAAAAAAATTAAGTAAGTTTCTTGACTAGTAAGCAGAGAGGCACATTCAGAAAGGGAAATAGTCTTTCACAAATTGACCAGTATATTTCTATGTTCTAGAAAACTAAGAGGGACCATGAAAGCAGAGTGGCTCCATGTGTTCTTGCACTAAGCAGCTGTAATGACTTCTCTTTGCCCTGGGAACTGAGAAAGAGATTTAATGCACAGTGGTGACAAATACATGGCTCTTGGGCTTTAGAGTTCTTTTTACACAGTCCACTCTGCAGACAACACCATATAGCTGTGATACGAAAATATTTATACCAGATGGTTTTCAAAATCAATACATTGTTTTCCTTACATCCAGTACACTCCATGGACTCGGAATAACACAGACATACCCTTCCAACAGTAAGTAAATAACAGAGAATAAAGGGAAATACAGGAAGGCATTGAAGTACTAATAATTCAGACCTGGGAAAACAGTCTGGGAGACAGCCAATTCACTAATGTGCTTACTTCAAGAGCATGAGGACCTGGCCTCTATGCTGTGGAATCTACATGAAAAGCTAGATATTGTGATATGTGTCAATTTCCAGTTCCCAGGACATGTACAGCAGGAAGATCCACGGTGCTGCCTTCCCAGTTGGCCTGGCTAGGTCATCAAGTCCAGGTTCAGTGAGAGATCCTGTCTCAAAGAATAAGGCGAAGGGAAACTGAGGAGATAGTCAGCATTGACCTCCGCTCTCTACACAGACAGGCGCCTGATCTTGGAGGCATCTCTAAAATTCCACATAACAGAGATAAAACATTTCAGCTGCTACACGCGAGGAGAGGCATTCATTTGTAGAAACAATGGCACAAACATGTTAATAAACTAAATTATTTTACTTTAGATGGCAAGTTTCCTAATCACCTAGATGATGTTGCTACGTGAGCATCTGAACTACACAGTACATGGCCTGCATCTTTTATTCCTCTCCACAACTTTAGTGACTCTAGATTGATAGTGTTCCTTACTAAGATGGACTCATGGATCTTATGATGAAAATACACTGTTGAGAGAATATTTACACATAGGCGGGAAGTTAGTTTCCACTTCTCATACATGGGGCCAAGGATACATGTGTTATTTGGAAGCTGTGTTTGCAGGCTGGTAGTCAGGAAAATGGGAAATATTTTTAAGAGTTGTGTAAGTGCTTTGTGGTGATACTGAAATATCTTGATTGCTTTTATGAATGTATTTAATGAGTTCCATTTAAAATGTTACATTATTTACCTTATGCAAAGCAACGACTTCTCTGCCCAGACAGTGTGCAAACCCAAGGGAATATTGCTCTTTTGCCGGTGGTGTAAGTTGAACCAGAAAGCCCTGGATCCAACTGTTAGTCACTCTGCTGTGTCTATGTGAGCTGTGTGTTATGCCCACGGGAGCCCTGGGCTGGGGACGGCCTGTCCAGGAGTCTCTCTGGTCTGGAATCCAAGCTTAATTGAATAACAGCAGGGGCTTCAGTTGGAATAGATGAACCGGACAGTCAAGATGGTTACAAGGTCAAGAAACAGCCTGGCAGGAAGTGGGGCTTAAGATCACTTTCGAGTTACTGAGTTACTGAGCAGAGATTCCTTTTTAATGTGGAATGAGAAAGAAGAAAGGCACTGGAACAGCTCTGATTCTAGAACTTTCCAAGTCAGTGTAGCTCATAGGCAATGCTCTTAAAAAAATCTTTAAAATACATCTTTTAATAGCATATATTAATTACACATAATAATGAGTTTTCCTACAACATTCTCCTGAATGTTCACAAACTGTTTTGATCATATTCACACTGCCTGTAACCCTCTCTGTCCCCCTCCCATTCACCATGGTCCTCTTGCTCTTTCCAGTCGGTCCACTTCATGTTGAGTGTGTGTGTGTGTGTGTGTGTGTGTGTGTGTGTGTGTGTGCATGCCTGTGAATCCCGGTGAATTTCACTAGGGTTGTTTATAGGCTCATGGATAAGAGCTTGTTTTCAGGAGCGTGTGTGCCTTACCAGTGCCTATACCACTGAAGTATATTTCTCTGTTATCAACTTTTGACTGTCTAAATCCCCAGAGAGCTAAGACACCATAAGCTCCTCCCCATTGCTTGGCAGGGCACTGACAGGCCCAGTGTATGGGAATCTTGTGCATGTAACTGCAGCTTCGATAAGTTGAGTGTAACAGTCATGCCATGCCTGGAATTCGACGGTCCACGCTCCTACGCCTGCTTTCCCATCTCCCTTCCCCATTAATCTTTCTGCTTTTTCTTCTGTGATGTTCCCTGAGCTTTAAAGGATGTGTTACAGATATCTCAGTTACAGCAGGACAATCAAGTCAGTCATTTCTTATATTCTGGCCATGTTTGAAGAACTTTTTAACTCCATGTCTTTTTTCTGTGACTTTAGAGCTCATTCCTTGTGTTATTTTTGTATAGCTAACTATGCTGTGCATCTGCTATGGAATAAACACTACATGCTACCAGCATGCTTGAATAGCACTACACATGTTAGCAGGCATTGTCTCACATGTCTTCCCAGCCACTCTATAAAGAAGGCACTGATTGAATTCTGGTTTTACTCATGAAGAAACAAAAGCTTGTTCAAGGTATGCAGCTATTGGCTGTATGACGAAATGTCTAAATCCAGACACATGAATTAATATTTATACATGGTAAATTCCTCCCCTGTAAATGTTCAATAAGTTTCCATAAGAATACACAACTTGTCACCGTCACGGCCCTGGGGATATAAATGAGATTGCATTGCCCATTCCTCTAAACTCTCTGCCTACATCTTTGCCCATACAGCTTCCAATGACTCTGATTATTTCTGTCTTCATAATTTTGATTTTTCCATAACATTATAATAGTGACATCATACAGTGGTTCTGTCCATCAGTGGTTCCATACCTTCCTGTTGCTAAGTGGTATTTCATTCAATGAAGGTGCTCATCTTTTGATAGACATTTAGCTGTTTTCAGTTCCTGATTACTAGAATAAAGCCATAATTTACATTGTTTTGGACATCTCTGTTATGTGGCTTTCATGTGCATTAAAATTGTTAATTATTAATTGTAGATAGACGTTCTATCAGCAAGCGTTTCTGTGCACCATGTGCGTGCCTGGTACCTGCTGGGGACAGAAGAGCATTGCCAGATCCCCTGGACCTAACTACGACAGAGCCTGACCTCTGGTACCTATGATGTCTGACGTATACCAGATATCCTGAGCCTAATGACTCCTGGAATCAGCAGTCCCTAGAGAAACAATTTAATTCTAAAAGCTTACCACTCATAGTGAGACACCCGTCTGTCTATCCAGACAATAGACTCCACACAAATGGCCTGAGATAAGTCCAGGCTATGAGCCGCCATGTGGTTTGGGGAACTGAATTGTGTCCTCTGGAAATCTAGAAGTGAACTAGATGTTTTCTAAAGAAGGAACAGGGAATAGGACTCCATGGGACAGGTGTTGATAGTTTGAAGGGAACTAGAGCTATCATTGGCTAATATATTTGGCCAATGGGAGCCCACTGGTAATTTTAAGGCAGGTTTATCCAATGTACTGTAAATCTCATAAGGACAAGAGGAAGCAGGCAGTGAACCCACGGAGACAACTACTACAGACTCCACTTTTACAGAGCTTGAGCCTCGAAAGACAGGTGGAAATAAAAGATGAAGGGATAATTCAAGGTGCAAGACCAAAGAGAAGAAGATATTTGGATCCATAGGTGCCAAGAGAAAAGAAACTTGGTGTTCTTTCTGTAAACTCAGAGGTGAGAGACTGGGTGGGGGAGGGGCTATGCACCCTTTACTGTCCTGCTCTCCCTGTGCAGAATAATGTTCAACCATTTCTCAGAGAGACAGGACTGGAGGTTCTCAGAAAGCTTGAGGCAGTGGTGGTGTATTTACATGGAGAATTTAAGAAGACGTTCATTGAGTGTTCCTGTGAACACCATTGGCTTCATTGGCTGTTGTGGAGCTACAGTCAGAAATTGATAGGCCCAGCAGGCTTTGTGGTCCATATGGCCAGAGATTTTCCTAACACTTAGAAGCTCAAACATGAAAAAAGAAGGTCGTGCTTGGGTAGAAACTGGCACCAAAAGGCAGGAGCAGGTGAGCCAGGGAAATTATATTTTGACTGCTGATAATGGGAATTTTGGAGCTGGTGGGGTATGCCAGGGACTCGGGCAGGCATGGTACAGGAGTAGGAATTCTAGTTCACAGATTCTCTAAGCTCCCAACATGGGTTTAATAAAAGTTGGGGATCCAGGAGGTGGGGAGAGGGGGATGGGGGACAGGAAAGAGTGCAGCGTTGCATGGTCAGTCTTACCTTAACATTCACAGAGTTAAAACGAGACTAGGAGCAGAAAGTAAAAACAGTTCTCACACTGTACCTACCATGTACTGAGTACTGGGAGCCTGTGGTGGTTTAAAGAGGAGTGGCTCCCATAGACTCATGCATTTGAATGCCTGGCCCATGGGGAATGACACTACTAGGGAGTGTGGCCTTGTTGGAGGAAGTGTGCCACTGTGGGGGTGACATTTAAAGTCTCCTGTGCTCAAGCTCTGCCCAGTGTGGAACACAGTCCCTTTCTTCTGCCTGTGGATCAAATGTAGAAATCTCTGCTCCTTCTCCAACACTGTGTCTGCCTACATGCTGCCATGCTTCCCACCATGATGAGAATGGACTAACCCTCTAAAACTGTAAGCCAGCTCCAATTAACTGTTTTCCTTATAAGAGTGGCTTCATCATGGTGTCTCTACACTTCAGTGAAATCCTAACTAAGACAGAGCCTTACCCCTGGTGCCTATGATGTCTGACGTATACCAGATATCCTGAGCCTAATAACTCCTGGAATCAGCAGTCCTGGAGAAACAATTTAATTCTAGAAGCTTACCACTCATAGTGAGACACCCATCTGTCTATCCAGCCAATAGACTTCACACAAATGGCCTGAGATAAGTCCAGGTAATTTGTTCTTCAACTACTCTAAACAGCTTCCTTACTTCTCAGGGGGACTTCCCACCCTCTCAGTTTTACAGTCCCTTCTAGCTAATCTCATACAGTGTATTGGAGTCACTTGTCTGTCTCTTTGTGCCCTTGGAAAATAGATTTTCCTTGTTCAGATCACCATCATTCCTCAGATTATTCCATGTGAAATTATTACAGTGTCCTTTCATAAATAAGGAAGCAGGTTCCCGAGTTTTGAATAATAAATTATGAAATAGGATTCTACTGGAGCCATATATCCTGGATTCTTCAAAAATATCAGTGGTAATTTCAGGCAGGGGTGATTTTTTTGTTTTTTGTTTTTTTTTTGTTGTTTGTTTGTTTGTTTGTTTGTTGTGCCACAATCTATGGTGTAGCTCAGGACTGAGGTTCGCAGAAGATTTTCTTGGGTTGAAACCTAGAATCTAGCATTCTCTACCTATACTGTTGGGCACAGTACCTTGGTTAGGCTAAACCTGTCACTAACAAAAAATGAGTAACCATTGCTTCCCAAAAGACTTATGTTACTTTATCTTCAGGATGATACACAATGCATTGGAATAGCACAGGTCTGGTGCTTACAGTCGCACAGGAGACATGAATTCTCTACTCCAGCCCTGCTGCTTATTTTGGTACTAATGGAAAAAACATGAGGGGCCTTCAGGTGGAGTCTTAGGCAGTGCCAGTACCATCAGAAGCAATTCGTGAAAAGAAGCAAGGAAACTGTTATTTTCTGGCCCTCAGATTGTGTTCCCAGGTTCCAATTTCTTGGTGGAGTTTATGCGTGAAGAGGCCATGCGTGAAGGGCATTGAGGCTGAGATGGATGGTTGTTAATTTCCTCCTCTCAAGTATGTTGTTGGAATATAGCTCTTGGAATGTTTTGATGCAGTATTTTGGAGAGTGGGGCCATTGCTATTGTAAGGTGAGGAAGGCATCTGTGAAATTCTGACCCCACCCTACTTGAGCTTTCCCTCCATGGGCAGCTCCCCTCCTGTGTTTTTCAAAGAACAAGGCACACTGTACTCTTCTGGTAAAGTGATCTTATAAAAATTGAGTGTAGGAAACCCTTCTTCAGATCACCATCAGGACCACCTTTTTCTTTTCTGATCATCAAGGACTGTCTTTCTTTCCCATCTTTCCCTCAGGACAGCTTTTCTTCCCAACACATCCTGGCTTGACAAAAACATAGGATGAGCATTTTGTGGATGGGTGAGAAGGACCCCTCCCATTTACAGTTTTTAGTTCCCCTTATATAAGTATTTTATACTAGTTAGGGGGTCTTCTCATTCTCTAAAGCATTGTAGGTTTCTTAAAATCATAGAATAAATCTTGACATTATCTTTATAAAATTTGGAAACATTCTGTGAGCCCAGTTAACTGACAATGTAGAATGAAGCCAAATTGAAAATATGTCTGTAGACTTCTATCTTAATTCTCAGGAGAGACTACCTAAGCTCTTTGTCCTGCTTTCAAAATCTGTACATTGTACCTGGCAGAACTAATGCATTAAATCAAGTCAGTGGACACTATTGCATTTTAGTCAATGTAAAATGCACTCTGAACCACAGTTTTGTTAACACACGTGAGGAGCAAACTTCAAGAAACCAATAACAGGAAAGCAGCAATGTACAAGACCCAATCAGAACCTGGAGTTCATCATTAGGAACTGATGTCAGGTTGTCATAAGAGTATATATAAAACAGAACACACAAGAAAAGATAATTTTAAAAAGCAGTCTTTCCTGACCACTTTGAGGTATAACTTTAGTGAATCTCCCCTGTGCCTGATGCTGTCTCTGGCACTAGACACTGCTTTCTCTTGTGTATTTCTTTGTTTGTTCTCTCAGGACCATGGTGTCTTCTCTGAGATTCTCCTCATCTTGCTGTTCAAGGATAATCATCTCTATGTGTGGGTATGTGAATGTGTACTACATGTACCTACAGAAGCTGAAGACCCTAGCTCCTGCTGGAGCAGGAGTCATAGGAGCATGTGAGCACCGTGCATGCTGGGAACTGAACTCAGGTCCTCTGCAAGAGCAGAATGTGCTCATAAATGAGCCATCTCTCCAGAGATCCCTGGTGTCTCATTCCTATAAGGCTCTGGTCTCTGTCCTGCTAATGTCCATTGTTCTCCACTGTCACCCTATAGCCCAACTCAGTAGTTATTTCTCTGAGCAAGGAGAAAGAGTCACCCTCTTCCATAAGTGTTACATTTCTATTACAAAATAAAAAGAGGTAAAAGGATTGTACAATGGAAAAGGAAGAACATTTTTAACAAATGGTGCTGGTGTAACATCATGCCTGCTTGTAGAAGAGTATAGATATTTATCACCCTACACAAAATTCACATCTGAGTGGATCAAAGACCTCAACATAAACCCAAATACACTAAATCTAACAGAACAGGAAATACAAGATAGCGTTGAACTTGTTGGTTCAGGAGCCAAGTTCCTGAACAGAACACTCAAAGCTCAGACATTAAGATCTACAATTAGAAAATGTGACCCCATGAAACTGAAAAGCTCCTATAAAGCAAAGGATACTGTCAATAGGGCAAAATGACAGCCTACAGACTGGGAAAGGATCTTCACCAACCCTACATCTCACAGAGAGCCAATATCCAAGCTATATAAAGAACTCAAGAAGTTAGAAAAATCCAAATAACCCAACTTAAAAATGGGATACAGAGCTAAACAGAGAATTCTAGACAGGAATCTCGAGTGGCTGAAAAGCACCCAAAGAAATGTTTAAAGTTCTTAGTCATAATAAAAATGCAAATTAAAAAAAAAAAACAAGCCTCTGAGATTCCACCTAACACCTGTCAGAATGGCTAAGATTAAAAACTCACGGGCTAGCAGGAGCTGGTGAGGATGTGGAGCGAGGGGAACACTCCTGGTGCTTCTGGGAGTCCAACCATTCTGCAAATCAATTTGTCAGTTTTTCAGAAAACTGGGAATATTTCTACCTCAAGACCTACCTATACCACTGCTGGGGAAATACCTAAGAGGCTCCATCATCCCACAAGGACACTTGCTCAGCTATGTTCATAGCAGCTTTCCTTGTAATAGACAGAAGCTGGAAACAACCCAGATGTCCCTTTACAAAGGAACACTACTCAGCTATTAAAAACAAGGACATTATGAATTTTGAAGGCAAATGAATGAAACTAGAAAATTTCTGGAGGGAGGTAACCTAGACCTAAAAGGACATGCATGGTATGTGCTCACTAATAAGTGTATATTAGCCATAAAGTACAGGATAAAAACTCTATAATCTACAAACTCAAAGAAGCCAAATAACAAAGAGGGCAAAGGATGCTTGAATCTTTCTAAGAAGAGGGAAAGAAATAGATATTGAGCTAGATGGACGGAGGAGGATGTAGGGAGAGCAGGAATGAAATAGATATTGGAGCTAGATGGACGGAGGAGGATGTAGGGAGAGCAGGAATGAAATAGATATTGAGCTAGATGGACGGAGGAGGATGTAGGGAGAGCAGGGATGAAATAGATATTGGCGCTAGATGGATGGAGGAGGATCAGATGTAGGGAGAGCAGGAATGAAATAGATATTGGAGCTAGATGGACAGAGGATCAGATGTAGGGAGAGCAGGAATGAAATAGATATTGGAGCTAGATGGATGGAGGAGGATCAGATGTAGGGAGAGCAGGAATGAAATAGATATTGGAGCTAGATGGATGGAAGAGGATCAGATGTAGGGAGAGCAGGAATGAAATAGATATTGGAGCTAGATGGACGGAGGATCAGATGTAGGGAGAGCAGGAATGAAATAGATATTGGAGCTAGATGGATGGAGGATCAGATGTAGGGAGAGCAGGGGAGAAAGAACTGAATTCAGCTGGGGACAAGGAAGCATCTCTAGGATATGCCAGAGACCTAGGGTGGGAGGAGGCTCATAGCAGTGAAGGATATAGATCCTAAAGTGGCCACTTCCTGTAGCTAGGCAGGACTCCCAGTGTAGAGATAAGGACAGCAGACCACTCACAAAACCTTCAACCCAAAATGTGTCCCGTGTACAAGATGTGGAAAAGCAAAGTAGGAGCAGAGACTGAGGGAATAGCCAACTAGTGACTGCCCAAATTGAGACCCATCCCATGGGTAAGAATTGAACCTTGACACTATTAATGATGCTATGTTATGTTTGCAGACAGGAGCCTAGCATAAATGTCCTCTGAGAGGCTCTACCCAGCCGAGAACCACAGCAAACATTAGATGGAGCACACACGTGCTCTAAATACATAAATGCAATTTAAATATTAAGGCTAGACTGGTTTAGGGCACATGTCATTCTTCTACAAGACCCAGGTGGAGTACCAACACCCACATAGTGCCATACAACTATCTCTAACTCCAGTTCCAGGAAACTTGATGTTCTTTTTCTGGCCTCTACAGGCACCAGCCACACATGGGGTACATAAACATCCATACAAGCAAATCATCCATAAACATAAAATAATATAGTTTAAAATTTTAAATAATGGGAGATGGTGTTTCACTTGTGGAGGGCCAGGTTCAGTAGCCAGAACGGTACCAGTCACATACACAGAGTACATACATACATGCAGGCAAAAATACCCATACACATAAAATAATCTTTTAAAAAATTTTGAATGAATGTATATGTAAGTACAAATATATGATATTGGTGAGAAGGTAAATTTGAATCTCTGGAAAGTTGCTTCTGAGGAGAAACATTGCTGTAGATATGAACAGCAGTATTCTAACTTTCCAATAAGAACAATATCCAGGTGATCCCATACCATGGCCTTTCTGTCTAAATCCAAAAGAAATGGAGACAAAGACCTGAAGAGACCTTTGTACATCTTTGCTTCTGGTAACATTAGCCCCAGCAACTAAGAGATAGGAGTGAGCCAATTCTTCCTTAACAGACGAATGGGTCTGGAAGCTGTGGTGTGTACACATGTAGTCATACTTTTTAGAATTGAAAAGAAGTTCCAACACACATGCCATAATACATCTAAACCTAGAAGTGAGTTTCACTCAAATGTGCCAAGGGATACACAATGCTTTCCATTCCAATTCTGCAAGTGTAGCCATGGTAACCAAGCCCAGAGATGGGAAGCCACACAGTAGTCATAGCTTGCTGTGATTACCAAGGTGATTGAACTAAGAAGTTCCTAAGAGATTGGGAAAGCACACCTCTGGGTGCATCCTGAGGGCCTTGTACATCAGGATTATCTAGGAGGGGAAAGTGACCCTGAATGTGGACAGTGCTGTCCCACCAGATGGAGGCTCAAAGCAAACTGAAGGCTTCAAAGGAAAAGAGAAGGCAGGCAGCCCAGGCCGCCTCGCTCTCTGCTGCCTGGTGGTAGCTATGTCAAGGGCTCTTCTTCACCAGACTCTCCTCATCTCAGTGGATTAGAACCTCTGAAACTTTCAGCCAGTGTTAATACCTCCTCAAGTCTTGTTCTCTCTGGTTTTTGACAGAAACCAAGAGTTTCACTAATGCATGGTGACTGGCCAAGGGTAGGAGAAGTGTGGTCATCTCAGTAAGGAAACATGAGAACATTCTGGAGGTGGATAATGAATGGTTAAGGTGAAAATACTAATGCCTCCGAACTACCCACTTATAAATAGTTAAAATTGATTTGATATTACATATATCTCGTGACAATAAATTAAGTGCACATACTTTCATTGAAAGATATATGAATATATAAAACACACTGAGGAAAATATTTCCTCAAAGCATGCTCACTTAGCAACATGGGTAATATATAGTGAATAGAAACTCATTTTTAAAACTGTAGTGCTCCACAGCAGAAGCAAAGAATATGTCCTGATGAAGTAATGATGACAGGTACCATCCCATATCCAGATTTATTGGCAAAGAAATGAAAACTTCAACACAGGAATTAGATTTTATTCACCCCTTTTGAATTAGTGAAGATTAAAAATTTGTCCTGTTTACTGTGGGTGTTTTTTCTAATAGGTCAGAATATCATTTGCTTATAGCTTTATTGAAAAAGTTAAATAACATATTTCTGCCCTTAAAATCCCTGTAGTCTTTGGTCAAGTTAAGACAGATTTAGAATAATTAGAAGATATTGAGCCAAAAGTACTCTTTTAGCTTTAAAGTAATGGTTAAAGAAAATAGTATAAAGGGAAATAAATACTAATATTACTAATCTGATTTTCTTTAAAAAATAAAGAAAAATGTGTGTGCTTTAAAAAAAAAAGCAGTGTGGTATGGTAATCTTGAAGGCTGATTAACAAGTTTTCTTAGAATTTTTGAACAAGGAGAAGCAAGGTAAAATAAATATGTGCTATATTACATTATGCTCTCATAGCACTATGTTACTAAGTACACATACACTCTTCATTTAATTTTGTCTTTCTTCACCTTTCTTCCTGGCTCGGTCGGTCACATTGAGGACTTCTGGCTTTGAATTGGCAGTAAAGAAAGAATGACTGGGCAGAGATAACAGTAGCTTAGGACCCTACTGTCACAAGCTCCACTAGTCACAGTATGCACAGAGTTTCTGCTGCATGTGTAGATTTTTTTTTTTTTACTTCATCTCAGAGGTAAAAAATCACTAGAATGTATTTTCTCAAATTTCATTGTGACAAGAATAAGTTCAGGGGCCTCGAGAGAAGGCTCGGTGCTTAGCAGAAGACTCCATTCTGATTCCCAACATGAGGTCAGATGGCTTACAACTGCCTGTTGCTATAGCTCCAGGGTATCTGACACCCTCTTCTGGACTCCGAGAGACCTACACTCATGTGTGCACACCCTACCTCCAACTATTAACTTAAAAAACACAAAAGAAGCTGGGTGGTGGTGCACGCCTTTAATCCCAGCATTTGGGAGGCAGAGACAGGCGGATTTCTGAGTTGGAGGCCAGCCTGGTCTACAGTATAGAGTGAGTTCCAGGACAGCCAAGGCTATACAGAGAAACCCTGTCTTGAAAAAACAAAACAAAACAAAACAAACC
Organism: Mus minutoides; assembly: GCA_902729485.2. Classification (NCBI taxonomy): domain Eukaryota; kingdom Metazoa; phylum Chordata; class Mammalia; order Rodentia; family Muridae; genus Mus; species Mus minutoides. Next base: position 6,080,726 of record LR749488.1, read on the forward strand.
CCACAGAAGAGTGAGTTCAGTCGTGATGCCATGGAATGCTGACCTGAGAAAGCCTTTTGGACTTAGACTGCCGCAAATCTTTATTCCTCCTTGGATTCCTTCAGTGGCTTCTTTCCCACTTCCTTCTAGTGTTCCTCATGTCTGTGAACCCTGTTTTCCCTTCTGGGAGCTTGCAGAGTTACTGAGTCTTGTTTTTGCCCGTTTGTATTGTATCTTTCTCCAAAGTTCAATCAAGGGTATAGAATGTATAGTCCAGCCCGGACTTTGCAACCCAAGGATACACTATTGTGTAATTTAGTGCCATTCATCCACACATTCATCAATTTAACACATTATTAGCTACAAACAACATGTTGGCATTGACTGGGCACAGTGTCCCTTTCTTTGAGCCATTGAGCATAATTCAAGTCCTAAAGTTATTCCTCAGGTGGTTTCTTTCTGAAGATCATTTTCTCCTCCCAGTGGAACATCTGGCTGTGACTCATATATTCCTTCCTTTCTTCCTTCCTTCCTTCCTTCCTTCCTTCCTTCCTTCCTTCCTTCCTTCCTTCCTTTCCAAGAGTTCTAGGTGGCCATCCTCTGCTACATATGCAGCTAGAGACATGAGTTCCACCATGTGTTTTCTTTGATTGGTGGTTTAGTTCCAGGGAGCTCTGGAGGTACTGGTTAGTTCATATTGTTTTTCCTCCTATAAGGCTGCAAACCCCTTCAGCTCCTTGAGTATTTTCTCTATCCCCTTCATTGGGAACCCTGTGCTCCATCCAATGGATGACTGTGCAGCAGAGGACAGCCTAGTTGTTCGTCAATGGGAGGTGAGGCCCTTGGTCTTGTGAAGGTTCTATGCCCCAATATAGGGGAATGCAAAGGCCAGGAAGCAGGAGTGGGTGGGTTGGGGAACAGGGGGAGGGGGAAGGGGATAGGGGATTTTCAGAGAGGAAACTGGGGAAGAGGATAATATTTGAAATGTAAAGAATGGAAATAAATAAATAAATAATAGAGTTCTAGATGGGCCATTTGCAGACCATCATAACTCTTTATATTCTAGTGTCCAGTCCTACAACTGCAAAGATTTTCTTTTCTGCATTGTGAAACATCTGGTCATGCTATATTCTTACTACACACCACAAATCAGATAGGTTTTATTCAGGTACGAAGAGTTTTACAATCCCTGTAGTGGTACTTTAAGCTAAAATTACCATTGATTCATTGGCCCCTATATAAAGTGATTCCCTTATTACCAATAACTTCAGTCTCATCAAGTACTTACTCAACGCTTTGCTTTGGCCTTCACTTTCACAGCCTTTGGCTTTTTCCTAGTGATCTTTTTAAGTGTATTCTGATCTTGTTCTAGCACAAGAGAACTAGAGGCAGCCGAGTGCCCTTGAGTCCACAGGGGCTGTTTCTGTAAACCTCAAACAAATGATGACTTTCCATCTCTTCCTGCGATAAAATCCTCTATGTTTTTTAAAGCAAAATGTTAAACCTAGAATTCAAGAATTCTGCAAGGCTTAGTTACTAATTCATCATTCAGTAAGTGCACTGGCTGGTCTTAAGTCAACTTGACACCATGTGAACTAGTTGTCTGAGAGAAGGCAGCCTCAATTGAGAAGATACCTCCATAAGATCCAGCTGTAGGGCATTTTTAAAATTAGTTATTGATGGGACAGGACCCCACACATTGTTAGTGGTGCCATCCTTGGGCTGGTGGTCCAGGGTTTTAGATGATAGTAGGCTAAGCAAACCAAGAGAAGCAAGCCAGTAAGCAACATCCCTCCATGGCCTCTGCATCAGTTCCTGCCTTCAGGTTCCTACACTGTGTGAGTTTCTGTCCCAGTGTCCTTCCCTGATGAACAGAAATGTGGAAGAGTACACTGATAAACCCTTTCCTCCTCAACTTGCTTTTTCTTCATGTTATTTTGAGCAGCAGTGGAAGCCCTGACTAAGACTGTAAGCATCTTCAGTATCCCAGTGTCTTCTGCACAGTGATCTCCATGGTTTATAGGGAAAACATTTAGAATACCTGAACATACCTAATAGTGTATTCTCCAAGACTGCTTTCATTACAGAAAATCTTTTGTGTAAAATTTAGACAAACCTTCATTCGCATCTTATTTTTCTTCCTAAATAGTAAATTTAAGACTTCAATAAATTATTCACCATCCATGCTTCAGTCTTCTCATTTACAAAATTGTGGTAATTAATCATTGTTTAAAGTTTGTTGTTGTCTTTTGAGATAGTGTTTATAAAGTTCTGGCTGGCCTAGAACTCAATATGTAGACCAGGTTAGGCTCACACACACAGAGTTCTGCCTGCTTCTGCCTCCCAGTGTTGGGGTTAGAGGTGTGAGCCACCATACTTGGGCTGTTGAAACTTTTTTAAATATTAGTGAGATAGTCCCCGAAATATGGTGCTTAGCCCACTCTTCCCTCAGCTAGTATTCCCAGCAAGGCTGTGAGCTTGCTCGAAGGCTTTGCTCATAAACTCTTGGTCCACAACTCCTTTCTTTGTGAAAATTTTGACTTCCCATGGAAGTCAGATGTGTTCATGTGTGTGGGGTAGGGTAGAAGCCATACTTCTCTGGTCATCCAGGGCAGGGTTTTGTCTCAAATAATAGCAATAAGGTTGCTTTTCTCATCGGAGGATGCGCTATAGTTTCTAACTCAGGGAAGTAACTTCTCACGCTAGCTGTTGGAGCTGCAGTGACACTGATAATACTTGCTCATGTTCTAAAACTTGCAGAAAGTCCGTTACTTAAGCCCTCATCACTCCAGTTACTTGCCTAGTCTTGATCATCTTATGGAGGCCTTTGTTTCCTGAATCTCCAAATCACACCCCACAGCGAGTATGTTTCTCTGAAAATTTTAACAGCAGAAAGGTTTCAAATTTAGATTTTTTTTTTCCTTTTTTCATTTTGGCAGTAACTAGATGTTTGGAGCCAGAGGATCCAAGTATAAATTGGAATTCACACATTTTAATGGCTACTTGTGCAGTTGGGTGTTTACTTTAAACAAAACTTTGGGGAGCCTGAGTTAGGGCTGTAGCCCTTCACATGCAGCCGGGGAGGAAATTTCCCTTCCATTTGTCATGTCATGTTGGTGATCCCACAGCGGCAGATCCTACGGCACGTGGGCGTTTGACTTTTTGAATGAGGAATGCTCTGTCTACCATGAACTGGCTCAGGGAATTATACAGAAATCGAGTTGGAGAGAATTATCGGAAAAGTTTAGTGTTGGCATGGAGTCACGTGACCCCCCTCTTGGAACAAGTCTTGTTGCCTATCTCCTAAGCAAAATCAGTTTTGTTTCCACTTTTGTCTTTTGTGCCCCTGCACTCTAAAGGCAGCACACACTAAAATATTTTGTGGAACAGTTTTGTCTCTCAAATGGATTATCTTCAGCTATCAGTACTGCCCTCCATGCTTAGCTGTGTTTCCTGAACCTTAACTTCTCCTCCTTCTCTCTCCCCCTCTCCTTCCTTCCTTCCTTCCTTCTTTAACTTTCAGCTAATACATAGCATTCCCAGAAACCCCCTGGGGTGCAGACAACCTGCGCATCGCATCTTCCTTTGCTGAGCAGCCGCACGCACTATTGTGAGGGTCACAGCTCTTTGCAGAAACCTGACTCGTAATTATTGCTGATCACCTGTCTGGCTTGTGCTCAGCCTCTCGGTCGGTGCTCTGCTTGCCTGCTGCCTTTCCCTGTGTGTTGTTCTCATTCGCGGCCCCACACCCTCCTATTTATCCTGCTCAGCAGCCATTAACTCGCTGGCCTGTTCCTGTCCCTCACCGCTCCACAGCTGTTACCTTGCTGCCAGCCTCAGATCTAGAAAGCCACTCTTGAATTCACCTGCCAGCCTAACTCTGGGTCCTTGCCCAGGCAGAGGAGAAAGAACGGACAGGAAGTAGATGGCCTGCCACATGCTATTGAAGGTATCACATTCTCCCTGCGTCCAGGGCGGCCTGAAACGTCAACGCAAAGCGTTCTTGCCTCAGAGGAACACAGTCTTCGATCATCGCCGAGCCTGCATGGATGAGTCACACGTGTGCAAACATTTCCAGCAAGCTGACAGAAGAGGAGCCAGGTGGACCTAGATACTAAGTAAAACAAAAGCCAAAGACTCTAGAATTACCAACAATATGCTTTATGGTAATTTGAAAATATTCAGAAAAAAAAATGAAAATCCGATGATCTACACTAGAGTTGTGGGTCTGCAGAATATTTGTCTCACGGAGTAGCAATGTCTAAACTCCGTCTCTGCACTCAGGCATTTCTGCTATTTATAAACTCCTCAAGGTCCACATTCATGTCTGTGCTGTCTACTTTCAGGAAAACCCCAATGACTGAAGTTTTACAAAGCCAGTGATCCTGCATATAGCACCTAGTCTAGATGATGCTGGCCTGTCTCTTCTCACTTGTGTGACAACTCCACCTACATCTCTCATCCTCCTAATGTATTCATGGAGTGATTTTCTCTGCCTGGTTTGTAGCATTGTCGCAGAGGTTAAATAGGTAATCCAGAAAAGTTATAGTATTACCATATAGCAATTGACAAACTGGAGATCACAGAGACACCAAGAGTGGTATTTCTCCTATGCCTGAGGATGATCTCTCCTGTGTGTGCTTGTTACAGAAAAAAAAAAATGTATTAATTACATACACATCGTGTTGCTGAAACAGAATGAGTACAGCCATGAATCCAGTCATCGCCCAAGCTCTTTACATTTAGCTACTCAGCACCCTTAGTGCATGGGTAATGGTATTCCCATCTTTATGGATGAAGAAGTTGAGGCTCAAAGAGTTTTGAATGGCCTATACCAAGAAAGTACAGCCAACAGCTGGCAGTCCCAGGTTAACCCTGACTCTCTCTGGTTGGCATTTCTAATGATGCATTTATCTCTCCTTTAC
>LR749488.1:6193550-6260399 GCA_902729485.2 Mus minutoides
TCCCTCACAGGCATTCACAGAGGGTGATGTTAGTATGGACAATCCCTCACAGGCATGCCTGGAGCCTCCGAGGTGATGCTAGATTCTACCAACTTGATGATCAATACTAACCATCACCGAACTTTAGGATACTGAATATATTTATTTGTCTAAAATGAGTTTTATTTTATGCCCCATTGAAAATTTTATCAAAGCTAAATGGTCACCCTCCAAATAAGAGAAGAATGATATCAGCTCTTAGGAGTTCTGCCACTGTGAGATTGTGTGTCCTAACCTTCTTCTCTGGGCCATTTCAGAGAGATTCTAGAGCTCTTTTCTGGAGACTTTCCTCACTTGCACATCCAGCCACATTGCCGATGTCCAGGCAGCCACCCCCGTGTCCACCCCTCCGTTCAGAAGTACTGCATTCCCAATGGTGCAGGAAACACGCCCCAGCATCAAGTGTCACGGCTGAATCCCGAAGCCCACCCTCTCTCCTTCATCAATGATGATGATGTCGCTACTTCATGGATCTCGCATGTGTTTACAAACATTACACAGCTCAATCAAGGAGTGGCTATTTCTATAGACTTAGAAAATGGACAGTACCAGGTAACCAGGGAGGGGCTGGATGGGTGTACATGCTCTAGCTACTGCAGTCAAAGGACTTCAGAGTTCATGGTTTCAAGGAAAAGAAGTGTGCTCTCTCACAGCCCTGAAGTCTCAAAATGTGCAATCGTGGTGTTGGCAAGAATGCACTTCCTCCAGAGACTCTGGCAGGGAAGAGTCTTGCTTGTCTCTTTCAGCTTCTGCTGATATCTGTTAATTCATGGGCCTCTAACGCCAGATTCTGCCTCCATTTACACAGAGCCCCCCTCCATGTTTCTCAGAAGGTGTTAACTTCCCCCCTCATCTTCTCTTTAAATGGACTGATCTCATTTTAAGACCCTAGCTTTATTAGATCAGTAATGGCTATTTCTAAGAAGGTCACATTCACAGGCACCTGTACTCATTTCTTGGACATAGTCACTAGGATGCACAGTTTAACCTATTATATAGCAAAACCTAGAGTTGTTATGAATGTAATCACAATATTTAAAACTGATACCCAATGTTTAATGTTCAATGATTAATATTAAAACAGAATTTATGAAATGTTTGGGCATTCTTTTATTAAGAATATATATCAACAGAGCAGGTGCTTATTCATATGTGCCTTATATTTTCTTTGTATCTTTAAAACAAACATAAATTTTTGTAATTTACAAAATCATTGAGAATAGGAAGAAATATATAATTATATATAATTATAGGATGTGTTGCCTTGATTGTAGACCTGATATTTCTAGATGTTCCTTAAGTTGTCCATCACAATAATTAGGAGGAAGTGAGCCTTAATATTCAAACACAATGTCTTGGCTTCCTACCTTGTATTCAGTTTCACCATGCCTGACAGTAATGAAGATCTCCATCCCCAGGTGTTTAAAATCATCACCCAGCTCTCCAGCCCACAGCCTGTGGCAATTCGGATCCAGAGGAAGAAGGCAGACAGCTCTCCCTGGGAGGATTGGCAGTATTTTGCCAGAAATTGCAGTGTTTGGGGAATGAAGGACAATGGAGATTTGGAAAATCCCGATTCTGTCAACTGTCTCCAGCTTCCTGAGTATGAACATCTCAAAAACAGTTACTTTTAATGAACCAATGCCTTAGTACTAGTCTGTGGGCCAGCCAGCTACCTAGGCAAGAAGAAATTTCTCTCTATCATTAGGCTTTAGGGAGGTTGAGTGACTCCTATCTCTTAGAGCTGAGTTTTAAACTGCTTGCAGTTCCTGTAAGGGTTGGGAGTATCCTTGTTTACAGCCCACTGATGTTGTATAATGATATCCATCTTATTCGGCCAGGCATCTGAATTTACCTTCCCATGAACCTCCTAGTCTACCTCTCTGTGATATCCCACTTTACTGATATGTGAAATAAATGTAATATCTTTCCCCAGACTGAAAAACTTAAGAGTTTACTTTACTGACACCATATAGAAATAAACCACACTTTTGATTTCTATTTGATCAAAACTATGAATAGATTTTTAAAATATAAAATTTCTTTCCTTGATAGTTTTATCCCATTTTCCCATGGTAATGTCACTTTTGACCTCCTGACATCTGGACAGAAACATCGTCCTGGGTACAACGACTTTTACAACAGCTCAGTGCTTCAAGAATTCATGAGAGCCACTCAAATAAGGCTGTACTTCCATGGGCAGTACAATCCAGCTGGACACACTGTTGACTGGAGACACCGATACTATGCAGTGGAGGAGATCATTGTCAGTGGAAGGTATTGTTTGTTACCAAAGTTTTGAATGCACTGTGATTTTTTTTTCACTGTGAGTTTTCTCCTAAAGGAGGTATTTGTTATACTATTAAAGGAAAATGTAGTAGCTTGATATGATAAAATAAGTTGTTCTTCCACAATTTTACAGGGAGATTTTCATCTGAGAGTTCCCTGTACTTTATGTAACCTTGTTATCAATTTGTAGAAGGTATTCTCAAAGCACTATATTCCAAATGTTGGAATGCATGTAGTTTAGTGGTTGAGTAAGATTAACCCTCAGATTGTAATTTTTTAAAAAAGAAAGAAAACAAAGATAGGATACTTAAAAAGAAATGATACAGAAATTTTCATGCATTTTACTTAGTTTGTTTTAGTATATAATTTATAATATTTTCTATATTAAAAATAAGAAAGGTAATTTGAGTTGTAGTTGTAGTACCAGATAGTTTAAGTGTGACAAATTCATAGTTCAATGTTTCATAGTGTTATCGGTCTATCATCAGATAAAAGATGTTTGTGTCCTTAATTGTTGATTAAGTTTTGTGCCCTTAATTGTTGATTAAATTTATCATTCCAGTTCAGAATATGACTCACACTGAAAACATTCGTTTCAGATCTCGGCACCACACTCTCCAGTGTGGCAAAGTGAATATAGAGTATACTTGAAATGGATTGGTCTAGAAAAAGGTCTATCTTTAAGGTTTAAAGTGATGCTTCCCCACCCAAAACCCAGAAGACACAAAATATCAATAATTATTTTATGTAATATAATAACAAAAAGAAATACCATTAAATAACTTAATAGTTTCCATCCTATTTTGAAACAAAGAACAAAAAATTGAAATCTATAATTTCTTCCTAAATGTAGCTTGAATGGTTTTAGCAAATGCCTTCCTGGGACAAATTACAGATGGTTAGAGGGGGTCAATGTGCACCTCAATTCCCTTTATAAGGTGTCTTCACAGTCACCTTTACATGTCACTAATGCAAGTCACCCATGTGATTGAAGAGAGTCTGGTTCGCCTTTCTTGAGTGTGCAGTGGGTACGTATGTAAACTCTTGGATGTGTTGACAGTGAGTTGCTTCTGAGGCATGTGTGCCCCTCACATCCACAGATGCCAATGCCACGGCCATGCTGAGACTTGTGACAGAACCAGACGGCCTTACAGATGTCTCTGCTCTCCACACAGCTTCACTGAAGGGCCTCAGGTGTGTTGATTTATCCCAGAAATCTCAAAGGAAAAGGGACGAGTAAATAGAAGTGACTAGAAACTTAATTATGGTCCCAGCTTCAGAATATACTTAAATGGATAATAACATAAGGTATCAATTTATATTTTCCCATATATATACATATATATGTATATATATGGGAAATATATCTACTGATAAAGTTGAAACTTGTGTATTTAAGACTAATCCCAAACAAGCTGTCCCTTTCTTGGTTTATCAGCTTTGAGTGTTGACCAAAATAACACATATAAATTGTAATGATAGGCTGACACTAGACAATGAAAACTTCGATTCTTTCCTCCGGAAAATACTTGCTTGAAAGTACCTGTACCACAAGGACATGGTGCACACTTGTGATCACAGCATGTGAGGGCAGAGATGAGCTTAAATTGCTGGTATGGGGACATTAGTTGCATCTCCAGCATTCATGTGAAAACCTGGGCATAGCAGTGCACACCTGTAATCCCACTGTTAGGGAGGCAGAGACTGGTGGCTCTCTGGGGCTCACTGGCCAGTTTTCTCAGTCCATCTGATGAACTGCAGGCCAAAGAGAGATGTTTTCTGAAAATGAACAGAACCTGAGGAAGAACACTCAAGGCTGTCTTCTGGCCTCCATGTGAACATCACATGTGAACATGAGAGAACATGATATGGACAGACTCACACATTTCTAATTTAGGTCTAGCAGGGAGAGAACTTCCTCAGGTCTATGTGAGTCTGTGAAGCACACTGATGGAAAAGCCAGGGCACTCGAATCTAAGATGCTGTGTTTATGTAACACAAATGATACAAGTGTACCTGCGATATTGTTTACAATATTTCAAAGTTTAATACTAGCAAATATCCAATTGCTGTAGAAAATTAACAGGCAAAATGTCAGTCTTAGATATGATGTATACAAGATTGCATTCTTTAAACAGTTTGTTGATTTGAGAGATTAAAAGCACTATTTGATTAAAACCAAGGTTTGGGTGACATTTCAAGTGTCTGCTGAATGCTCTCACCAAGCCAGCGTTTCTTATTTTGTGTGCCCGTAGCAGTGCATGCTCATAGTTGTGTGCGGTGTATTTCTTGATATTTGGAAACATCTTGTCTTTAAATCACCTTTCAGGGGGTTGGAAAGGTCCTCTGACAGTCTTTCAGCTGCAGTGTGAGTGTGTACAGCCACAAAGGCCAGAGTGCACTGTAAGATGCACATGTCAGCTGGCGCTTTGGTGCTGTGCTGGAGGTGAAACTAGAGGCCACTGCATGCAGGACAATTGTTCTCCCTGAGACGTAGCCCGGGACTCTGTTTTGTTGAAATCGTTTACTTGCTTGCCACGGTTTATCTTTAGACAGGATTGTTATAGAACGCTCTCACTGGCCATAAACTTGCTCTGCAACCCAGGTAGGATTTGAATTCGTGATCCTCGTGCTTCAGTGTCTTGATTATTGTTATGGCAGGCCTGAACCACCAAATCTGGCAATAGAGAAGATTAATTTTTTATTGGATATTTTATTTATTTACATTTCAAATGTTATTCTCTTTCCTGATTTCCCCTCCCAAATCACCTATCCCATTCCCCCTCTTTCTGCTTCTATGAGAATGTGCCAACACCCACCCACCCATTCCCACCACCCTGCCCTCACATTCCCCTACACTGGGGCCTTGAGCCTTCACAGGACCAAGCACCTCTTCTCCCATTCATTGATGCTCCTCAATGGAGCATCCTCTACTACATATACAGCTCGAGCCATGATGTCCTTCAGCAGAGGAATGGGTACAGAAAATGTGGTATATTCACACAATCGAGTACTACTCAGCAATTAAAAACAATGAATTCATGAATTCTTAGGCAAATGGATGGAACTAGAAAATATCATTCTGAGTGAGGTAACCTAGTCACAAAAGAACACACATGATATGCACTCACTGATAAGTGGATATTAACCCAAAAGCTCAGAGTACCCAAGATACAATTCACAGACCACATGAGGCTCAAGAAGAAGGAAGTGTGGGTGCTTCATTCCTTCTTAGAAAGGGGAACAAAATACCCATGGGAGGAGTTACAGAGACAAAGTGTAGAGCAGAGACTGAAGGAAAGGCCATTCAGAGTTTTGAAATTCTTTTCAGATTAAATTTTCATTGACTTTATTTGACTTAATTAGGAAACCTATGTAAAATGTACAGATAGAGTGACAGGCTGGCAGACCACAGCATTCATTATTCAAATACAGTACAAGTGGCTGCCCATTACTGACAATGGCTAACTTGCATGGTCTAACCCTTCAAAAGAAGAAAAAGGAGGAGGAGGAGGAGGAGGGGGAGGAGGAGAGGAAGAGGAAACAAAAGGAAGAAGAACAAAGAAATAATAATAATAATAATAATAATAATAATAATAATAATAATAATGGAGAATGAAAATCCACTCAATCCTAAAAACTAAGCTTGCTCTGAATTAAATTAAATCTAGACTTATTTTTTTCTGTTATTCCTTTATAATTTGTAATTGCTAGACCATAGGCCTTAGGAAGGCTCTTTAGCTATTCTTAATATTTCTGAGGAACACTGATACATTTTGGTATTATATTAGCAATTTAAGTTCTTGACTTTAATATATGATATATATGATAAAATAATGACATATTTTATCAATAGAGAACCCTTTTAGAGTTTTGTGATGTGATTTCCCAAGGAAGACCAAAGCTGCACATGATTAATGTGCTCAGCCTGTTTGGAGATTGATCTAAGGCAAAAAGAAAAAAAAATGAAAGAAAAGAAAGGAAATTTAAAATACTAGATACCAGCCATTAGCCTAGTGTCTAAGTGGAATTAAGTATTTCAAATGTGAGTCTTGCATGGCATGGAACTTACATTAATCATCAGAGAGCTAGTGAGGGGAACACATTCTCCAAAAATCTCCTTTATTTTGTTAACAATCATTAATACTGATGCACATATTGTGGGGTGTCTAAAAATCTTTTATTTTGCATTAACTGTAGATTTACATAAAGCTCTTGATACAGCAGCGCAGAGCCTCTGGGCACCGGTACTCATGTGCACTCAGTAACATCTTCTAAAGCTAGTCTGTTTTCCTTTCTTTCAGGATGCATGGTTTGTACACCTTAGAACACACTCATTTAATACCCAGAGTTGGAAGGGTCTGAGCAGTTGCATAGTCACCGGCCTATCAGGATACAGAATGCAACACCCCCCACCCCCAAAGATATTCTCTTACATTTTGGCATCAGGACTCCACCTCCAACCTCCAGTCCCAATTAGCTTCAACTGCTGTCAATATCTATTCTTCTGTTACACACAGGTTTTCAGACCTCACTCTACCAGCTCTCTCTTTAGATCTTTTCCTAACTACTTGCAGCAATAGCTATATCAAAATAGGGAACTGGAGTTTTACTTGATCAGACCCATCAACCAGTGTAGATAGAAATCACACAGCACAATAGAGCCAATGGATTTTCCAAGCCCGGGTTGTAGATTTATATATTTTCTAATGTGGCTTCATAGCATAATATACTTCCAGGGCTCTTGTCTTCTTATCTTCTGCCTTTTGACTTATTAGTGTGCCTTGGAGACAGCTTCTCACATAGCCTCATGCTTGTTATAAGCTGAGGCAGTCTTTGAACTCCTGATTCTCCTGCCTTGGCCTCTGCCCAACTAGAACTATCAACCATTAACACAGTGCCTGGTCTTATCTGGAACTTTGATGTTCAAGGGTTGGCTGAATCTACTCTTTAGCAAGGTGTGACTAGGTGAACCTTGCTGCATCAGAATTCAGTCTCTGTTCCCTTGACTAGCTGCAGTTCAGCCAAGAGTGATGCAATGTCCAGGCCGTCCGCCAGCACTGGTACTCTGCTGGCTGCTTAGCTATTCCTTCATCACTGTGTGACATCATTACCTGCAAGGAGAGCCAAGCCCTCACAGAGTAATTTATTAGTGACCATGAATGATTCTCTTATTTTTTGGCTCTAATGTCTGACCCTTTTATAACATTAATCCTGGGTCTTATGAATTAACTAAGATCAAACACTCAGTGTGCATTTTTGTTAGTATTACAAATGGCAGAGCCAGCATGAAACATTTTATTTAATAAGCTTTCCTACTATTCAATAAGTCAAAAGATGCCAACATCACACTTCACAATGCTCATTATGTTAAATGGATATTTCCTGTTATTTTATGGAATAAATTCTTTTACGGCACTGAAATCCAAAAGTGTGAGTCACCATGACTAGCCTGCACCTCACTGATGTTATCCTATCCATCACACTCCCAACACTGCTTCCGGCTCTTCAAATAGTAAGATGCTACTCCGAATGTATCCCATTTTACATTTTAATGTTTTGTAATACCAGTGAGTTAATCCATTTTCCCTAGCATTTGGGCATTTTATATCTTAAATACATTTAATGAATCCCAATATGAGAAATTTAATTTTCTCTCTGACACGTGGTTCTACCTTAATAAAACAATAGTTATATTCCTGTGGTTGGTATATACATAAAATTTAGTTAAATGAAAAGAGGTTATGGGCCTGTGGACAAATATAGCTTTGTGGAATACATAGACATAATAAAAACTAAGGGAAATAAAATATAGTATTTGAAAGAGTAAAAGTGAAGAATTTTCTGAAGTTGAGGATATCACGGCTTTTCTGAACAGATTCAGAAAAGACACATGGATCAAACATAATAGGTTTGACAACTGCCAAAGACAAAGAGCAGATCCAACAAGTACCAAAGAGAATGTGACACATGACAAGACACGAGGTCAGAAGGGTCAGGTGAAATTATGTTTAGCAGTAAGAACAGATGAACCCAGGGCCTGGAATAGAACCTGCAAAGATCGGTTGCAAGTAGCCAACATCTGCAACTGTAGACAGACTTGATTTAAAACCAGGAAGAATAAATAGTGGTCAAGAAAATTTGTGTCAAGATTATCACCAATAGATGGGATACTTTAGGTCTTAAAACAATATTAAACATGGTCATGTAGAAGCTGCTTTCATGCAAGTATACCAGGGTGAGAGCATGCACCCTGGCCCACCACATATCCTCTCTGTTCTCCCTGCTTCTGAACAAGCTTGCTTGCTGTGGCTATAATACAGACCATGACAAGCCACTTGGAGAGATAAGGGGTTTATTTGCTTTATACCTCCCATGTCATGGTTTATCAATGAGGAAAGAGAATCAGGGCTAGAATCCAAGGCAGGACCTGAAGCAAAGACTATGGAGGGATGATGCTTAAAGGCTTGCTCTCCATGGCTTGTTCTGATTGCTCATTTTACACAATCCAGGGCCACCTTTCTAGGCAGGTGGCACCACCTACAGTGATCTGGGCCCGCCCACATCAAACACCAATCAAGAAAATGTCCCCACCAACTTGCCCGCAGGCCAATCTTACAGACACATTCTCTTGGTTGAGACTCTCTTCCCAGATGACCTTAGCTGTGTTAAGTTGACAAAAACAAAAGAAATAACAGTCATGCCTTTCCATTGGCTCATCTGGCCATTTGTTTCTTGAGAAAATTTCACTCTTTCATCTTATTTGTTTAGTGTGTGTGTGTGTGTGTGTGTGTGTGTGTGTGTGTGTGTGCGCGCGTGCGCGCGCGGTGCACAAGCGTGCTTGTGCTTGTGTGTAATGTCATAAATAAGTCTAGAGTCCATACTTGACATAAAACACAATATTGATCTGTCTGATACTGATTTAATTCATGTATATGAGCATGTCTATTGTACTCATTTCTCCACCAATAGTGTAACTTCATACTTCTTCATGGCTGTATATTTTATTGTGTATATAAATATGCAACATGTTTCCTTTATAAATATCTCTGTTGCTGGATGACCAGATTGATGCCATAACTCCCCTGTTGTATATAGTGCTGCACTAAACACTAATATGCAAGTGTATCTGTGATGGGTTGACTTGAAGTCATTTGAGTGAACACCCAGGCATGCTATAGCTGGGTTATTGACTTTAGTTAGTATAAGACAAATTCCAATATTAACAAAAGAGTAGAAAAAAAAAAAAACATTTCAAGATATAGGCATAGTCAGACACTTTTGAAACAGGGCAGAAGTCCTTCAGGAATTGACAAAAGAAATTTCATGAAATAAAAAGCTATCGCACCCCAACCAACAGGAATTTATCCCAGTCATGCAAGGATGGGGTACTGCAAAACTCAATTATCAGTTTACGTAATGCATCACATCAACAGACTAATGATGTCTAATGTGATATTATAGATCATTTTCTGCTGTAGCAGAAAACCTGAAGCTGGATAATACATAAAGTCAAGAGCTTAGCTTAGACTTGTGGTTCTGGAATTTCAGGAAGCAGGCACTGATAATTTTTGAACTTATATAAGGATCTCATGTACTTTCAACTCTTGGCATGAAGTAGCTGTCCACTGAAAAGAGGGGTGATAACATGTGGGATCAGGTACTTTGCCATGTTCTCATTTTTCTGAAAACTAATTTATTATTATGATAAAGTCATAACACTCTCTTGGTGCTCCATTTCCAAGTTCTGCCATAGTTCTAACCAAATTCTGCTTAAGTTTTAGCAGCCAAACCCCATCTAAGCCATAGTGCATATGAACAACAGAATGAAAACATGAGGAAACCTGACACCAACTAAAAAATTCAATAGCAAGTGTGACACAGTGCTGAGAGGCTGGAGTCTCTCCTCCTGAGGGCAAAAGCAAAAGTGATGAGCTCCACTTACTAATTCTTATTCACATATGAAGTTCCAAAAGTAGGGTATTAGCATAGGCCTTCTGCAAGGATGCCACAATTTTGTGAAGCATTTAACATTTAAACAATAACAACAACAACAAAAACAACAACAACAACATTTCTATTAATTGAAAAGAGAGAAAGGCTTTGAGATCTGACTGGGAAATTAAGAACATTTGCTACTCTTACAGAGGGTTCAATTGAACCCAGAGGACCTAGGTTCGATTCCCAGCTCCCACATGTAACTCCAGCTGCAAGGTTTCCAGCGCCCTCTCCAGGCCTCCACAAGCTCTACATACACACAGTACATGCATACAAATGCAGGCAAAACAGGCATAAACATAAAATTAATATAAACTACTTTTAAGAAAAGATGTACAGCTTTGGAGAGAAGCAATGAGCCTGCCTTTGTGTACTGTTGGCATGACTGTAAACAATTCAGACAATCTCCAAAAGTGACCAAAACCTTGCTGAGAGTTGTTGATTCATAGCATGGATTGCAGGACATGAGGATGAGGAGAGCTAGATCCAGTACATTAACGATATTCCAGCCACAACAAAAGGTGTTTGCATTAGAAGCAGAATACTGTGTATTAGCACTTAGTGAAAAGAAGTATTTTTGTATGAATCTGATAAAAAAAAAAAAAAGCTCAAGTTCTTTGTGATGAAACTACTTGTTTCTGATGACCTACATCAAAGACTGAATAGCAGATACTTCTGATTCATAGATAAACTTAATATCATAAGGTCATCAGTTTTATTCTATAGATTAAATGAAATTTCACTTAGAATACCAACAAATATCACAAGTTAATATTCTAAAGTTTTCATGGATTGACCACAGACGCAGAATAATTCACATAACATCAAAGAAGAAAGTTTAGGCCACAGTAATCATTATCATAAAGCAACAGCAAGACAATGTATTTTGCAAAATATAGAAACAGATCATTGGAATATCATCCAGACCACAGAGGTAGACCCATAAAGCTGTCTACATACTTTGGACATATAAGCAAAGGTGGTAAAGTAGAGGGAAGAGAATATTATCAACAAATGACATGAGAATAAATGGATATCCTATCCTAAAATTAAATAAATAATTATGACACAATTTTTATACTCTACAAACATCAACTCAAATGAATCATACCTCTCAGTATTAAATGTAAAATTAAACTCAGAAAGTTACCTAGAAGAAAAATCTGTATGACTTTAAGTATTATCAAGACTCTTTAAATGGACATAAAACAAACATGATTGAAGAAAGAAAACACAAGAAATTGACCCATATTCAAGTCAAACCTTCTCATCTGCAAAAGAGGATTAGAATGAGCCACAGACAGGGAGAATATGCTTGCAGAAGAGAAGCGAAGTAAATGAACTTCACGGAATCTGCACAGAGCACTTAAATTTATTTTTTAAAAGCCATAACCTGAGAGAAAACTGGGCAAAACTCCTGAAGTCAAGACCCATCATGATCCTTGACTGTAATGGAGCCATCCTCTAACCTTGCAGCTTGAGTATCCAAAGATGTCTTGAGAAGAAGCAGGCTACTAGTCCACTAGGCTGAAACGCAACTGAATGTCACAAATGAGCTGCTAGAGGCTGCAGAAAGAAAGAGAGGGAAACTATCTGCTCCCACAGACAACATAAATATGTTTATTTTCATATTTGAAACAAAAATGTTGCAATCATTGCTAGAAAAAATAGAAAAAATTCAAAACCCCAGTCACAAAATCCTCATGAATTCTTCTTCCTGAAACCCTGCCAGAATTTTTCTTGCTCAGCTGAATAGAATGGGGGAAATATAGGAAGTCAACTCATGGAGCCAACAATTAATAGGATTTAAAAAAAAAAAAAACACTGAAATCAAAGTATAGACAAGAGAGTCACCGCACCCCTCTCTTTTATCTTAGCACACAATGTTAAAGGTTAGTAGTATTGCCTTCAAGTTAGGTGACCACAATAGGTGTCAACAAGCCTTTCAGTCATGCATATTTTAAAACAAGTTCTATAATTAAAATTTAGGTAGTCCTTTCTCAAAATCTCCATTTCTGTAACATTGTTTCAAAGAACTTGACATCCTTAATAATCATTCTTTATAACCCACAAGTCCAATGAATCCTCGTCCTTATGCCCATGCATAGGAAAACTTACCATGTTCCTCCACCAACCATGGAAAGTGATTCTCTCTGCTCCAACATCCCTAAATGTCATTAGCTCCTCAGCCATGGGCAGAACACCAGGAGCTTCTCCCCAACTAAAGCTGATTTTGTAAAGGTCCTGGGCAGGGAACCACAGCTATAGCGAGCTCATGTGTGCAACAGTCATGCCACGCCCCAACCCAAAGCCAATCTCGCACAGCCCTCTTGTCTAGACTCCCAGTTACTGCATTTTATATGTGAGTTAAAAACAAACAAACAAACAAACAAACAAAACCACAGTACAGGCCAGAGGCTGTGAGGGGAGTGCGTTGGAGGACAGGATTTGTGTCAGGGAGTCGGAGGTGGATATGACCAAGCTACAGTATTTGCATATAGGAAACTTTCAAATAACAGAAAGGAAGGGGCTGGAGAGATGGCTCAGTGGTTAAGAGCACTGGCTGCTCTTCCAAAGATCCTGAGTTCAATTCCCAGCAACCACATGGTGGCTTAAAACCATCTGTAAGGAGATCCAATGCCATTCTCTGGTGTGTCTGAAGACAGCAATGGTGTAGTTACATATATAAAAATAAATAAATCTTTAAAAAAAGAATTAAAAAACAGAAAGGAAAAAACATCATGTTTACTAGGCTTTGATTTAGGATTCTCATCCTACATGTCCTTAAACAAACAAACAAACAAACAAACAACTATATCAGCCTCTGCCATTTATTTGCATATTATTTAAAAAAGAATATTTTAATTTTCTTTGGTATTAGATGCAAACAATGCAACCACTTTGTAGTCTTCTAGGACACACATATATGTATTTGTATTTTATTTCTCATCAAAGTTAAAAATAACATACGCACACTTCATTTGATTTTAATACATATTTAAAATAATTCTTTGAGAACTTCTTACAAGGAGTTTTGAAGATCTTCCCTCCCAGTGCTTTCTGACTCCTCCCATTTCCACAGAAACTAACTGACAGTCCTCTCTCTCTCTCTCTCTCTCTCTCTCTCTCTCTCTCTCTCTCTCTCTCTCTCTCTCATAACCCACCAAATCAGACCTGCATTGAGTATATCCTGCCATGTGTGGAGACATGCACCAGGGCATCACCCACCAACCTTGAGTCTCATGAAAGAAAACTGAATGCCTTTCCACCAATTATCAAAAACATTTCAAGATATTACCATAAACATACACTATGGAGAAAATTACTAATAAATATAAACTCCACTTGTTCCTGCGACCCACAGAGAATTTCAGCCAGCATCTCACAGCTACTTTCAGCTCTGATAACACTGGGACTGTGTGTAAATCTGTAGTCTTTTCTTGTCTCCCTAAAGTTGGCTGCATACAGAAATGAACTGCCTTTACCTAGAAAGTAAGATCATGGTAAACACTTGAACTTGATTTTAAAATCTGAACTATATTATGAATACCTATGTTCACTTGTAAGTATGTGCATTATGTTTAAGCATTATGTATACTTGCTTTTGGGCACGGAAAACATTTCATTCATTGAGTGTAATAAACACATCTCAAGAGGTCAGGCTTTTCCTTTGAAATCTGAAGCAATTCCACAGAGAAGTTTCTATGTGCAGAAAGTGGCTCCTGTGTTGGCCTGATGTGAAAGAAAAAGCCATCCTAAGGCAGATTTGCACTAATTAATTAACTTGATGAATCCCTGACTCTAGTATTTATAGTGTTAAAGTGCCCAAACTATTGATGAATGTGTTTATCTTCACCAAGAAACACAACGTCACCTGTTTTGCCTATGTCTTAAGGCCGAAGGAAGCCTAGCCGTCTCAATAACAACTAGTGACCAGGATTAAAACCAACCCACAGGTCTGTAGCAAAATTCATTTTTAATTGAAAACATCAAGAAGCAAGGATTGTGGGTTTTTTTGGAGCATTGATAGAGCAGTTAATTCAGTCTTATGACAGGCCTTGCGATTGTGGCTTGTAGGTTGAAAATAAGGACAAAATATCAAATGAGGAAAAAAAAGCATTTCGATCAAAAGGAAAAGAAATAAAAAAAAAACTTGTTGTTTGCATGGACATCAGAGGCCATCTTTTGCTGGATCTGCTCCTCTCTCTAATTCCAGCCTGCGGTTGTGTTGTGGAACACAGACTACGTGTAACCAGTGCCACAGAGCACTCCCACATCCTCACTCGTCCCCACCAACTTTTATGAAGAAAGTATCATTTGAAACATCACCCTGGGGTGAGAAAATTCTTTCAATAAGATTTTTTTGAAGTAAATCAAAACAGCAACAAAAACAAATTTTAATAGAAAACAAGCTGAGGTTGTTTCTTACAGCTGAGTTTTAAAAGAATAGTCACAAAGACACAAGGACAGATGCATGGGCGATGGTTCTGGGCAAGGCCACGCTGGATGCTCATTTCTTCTGTTCAAATCCCAAGAACAAGGAGTTGAGCTTCCCTGTTTCTTCCATTTATCCAAGTAGAGTGCATCTCCTCTGAACCTCTGAACCGACAGCCACAGAGACAGTTACCTCCCAGTCACACCTCATGCTACCTGGAAGTAGAGCTCTGTAATGTTTCTGCTGGTTATAGACACACATGATAAAGTGTCCCAGAAATAATGTTCTTTCATATATTACTTTTTGGTTTATTACATAGACCACAGTCTGAATAAATCATGGTCATGGTCCTTGAAGGCTACAGAATCTCCAGATTTTAATGACAGTATTTCACATAGCATTGCGTTATACATTCTGTTGTAGCCATCCAGACTTGAGGTCACATCCTCTGGTTATCCACACGACTATCAGTCCATCGGTAAGAAACTGACTTCTCTTCCTTTTTGAGATGAAGAAACAGGCATTTTCAGGGGTTAAGTGTATAAGAACTAAATTAATTCAATAGCATTGGTGGTATCTTGTAGGCTTTGATTTTTCACAACCTGCTTTAGTAAGGGTTCTTAAATGTTTTTTTTCTCCCTTCTAGCCCACCTACCAACAGAGGTAGTGGAAAGAAAAGGTTAATAAGGCAAAGGGGGGATACGGACCTGTTTAGAAGTAGTTCTTCTGGGAAATTCCAATCTTCATTATCAGGATATTGGCAGTTCAGTTCACACAAATTAGCAGTGGTACCTCAATCTACTTTCAAACACCATTCACAAATCAGCAACAGCAGCTTGATCCAGAAGAAACTGTGAGGTTTTGCCAGTTGGCCTGAGTCCACACAGAATCAGCAAGAAGATGCCGGAACACCACTAGAAGTTTTTTCATGCCTTTCTCTCTATGAAGTCATGACAAACTAAGAAGAGGGCAAGGTCAACCAATACCGTAGCAAGGAGAACTTTCTGTTGGGTTATACTTATATATCTTTTCCAAATACCACATGTCCTCTCAAGTGTTTGCTCTAGTAGAACATCTCATGTCCTTTGTCTTGGCAACTTCCAGAGAAGCACTATATGTCCGTTCTCAGCAAAACATCCACTCATAAGAGTTTCTATTAAAAAACATCACATGACACAACTGAGTCTCCAAAGAAACCAGGAATTTCCACCTCAGTGTCCCCTAATCAATTTAATCTCTGAGTGCTGATGCTATCATAACGTAGAACATTAATGGGCCATGTTCTCTGAGGGTCAATTATGTTCTAGAAACTGTAACAAATCCACATTTTTTAAACTACATACAACATTATAAAATATGAGCTCCCATTTCCATGAAATAAATGGCACAAATAAGCTTGAAGAAAATATTATAATGTTACCAAGTGAGAAATAAAATGTGAATACTTTGTCATCCAGGTCCTACAATAGTCCATTTGTTTGTGAATTTTTTTTATCAATGCATATATATATATATATATATATATATATATATATATATATATACCTACGTGATGGCGCATGGTAGTTTAGCACGTGGGCACAGTGTGTGATGATTACCAGAGATTGTTGTCATGTGGCTGTCCTTGAATGCCCATGATTTCTAGATCCTTTCAACTGCCTGCTTCAAGTTTGTAGTTAGTCGGTGCCAAGTACAGTTGTCATTGGTGCTCAGAACATCAGAATCCATTCCTCAGCTCTCCTCCTGGGCTGCCACAGCCTCAGTGAGCTCTCTTCTGCCTCAGCTGATACTAGTGTAGCTTCCATGAGAAAGTGAGAACACACCGTGTTTCTTTCTCTGTGCTGACTTATTTAATAGTCCAACCCATGTAGCTGCAAATGACACAATTCCACTCTTTTTATAGTTTAAAACTATTCCACTGTGTATATAAACCAAAGTATATTTATCTATTTTTCTACTGATGGGAAGAAATTTTAAATGCTTACCTTAGGGTTCAGTACATTGAGAACACATACTTTACATTACACTCACATTTTTTTTCTTGCAGTAGGTAAGCACATGAATTATACTTTCTGATGTCTATCACACAACTATCTCTCTACACAACTATCTCTCTCTCTCCTCCTCCTCCTCTTCCTTGTCCCTTTTTCTTTTTTTCTCCCTCCCTCCCTCCCTCCTTCCCTCCCTCCCTCCCTCCCTCTCTTCCTTCCTCCCTCCATTCATTCTTTTCTTTTCTTTTCTTTTTTATTGTCAGTGTACCATGGCATCTGCCCATTAAATTCAGTACTTGGGAAACTGAGGCAGAAGAATAGCTATAAGTTCAGGGCCACCTTCAGGGCCTTCATTGCTAATCTGTGATATATGCAAGACCCTAACTCAAAAAAGAAAATTAGCTGGCTCAAGAGCTGTAACAAACAGAAGTTAGTAGCATCTATTGTTTGTTAAAGGCTACAAGTGCCTTTTTGAGACAGATCTCATCATGAACACTGTGTGTAAACATTTGCCTGCTATCAAGCATTAGTGTGTCCTAAATGCTTCAAAGAAAAGATCTCACAGTCAGCTATTAGCTGGAACACAGGGTTCCCAAGGGAAGAGCTAGAGAAAGTACCCAAAGAGCTGAAGGGGTCTCCACCTCTATAGGTGGAAGAACAATATGAACTAACTAGTACCCCCAGAGCTCATGTCTCTAGCTGCATATGTAGCAGAAGATGACCTAACTGGCCATTATTGGGAAGAGAGGTCCCTTGGTCAGGCAAACTTTATATGCCCCAGTAAAGGGGAACACCAGGGCCAAGATGTGGGAGTGGGTGGGTAGGGGAGAAGGGCAGGGGATATGGGAGGGTTTAGGGGACTTTCGGGATAATATTTGAAATGTAAATGAAGAAAATATCTAATAAAAAGTGGAAAAAAAGAAAAGATCTCTTTGGACATTGGTATTAGAGAAGTGAATTTCAGCTATCATATTAGCAACTACCTCTCTACTCTTGCTATGAGACAGTGTGGAATTTATAAAAATGGGTAACTAGGATCTCCTGGGAGAGGGTTCTAAGGGAACCAAGGCTTTGGTACAAAGGAACAGGAATATGACACCCAGGTCACTAAAGGACAGAAGGATAGGGCATGCCATAAGTGTCTCTGGAGGACAGAAGGACAAGGTCATGGTATGGGTGTATCTAGAGGACAGTAGGAGAAGGGCAGAGGGCAGCTGCTCCAACCCATGACATAGAAGTAGTGACAGCTAAAACGAACTTTGTCACCACAAGAATATTGGAGAGACTTGAAAGCTGACTGGGTATGCTCCTTAAAACCAACTTCAGATTTGCTGCCCTGGTTCTGAACATTGTGACCTGATGGTCATGTAGCATACTTATTTTCTTCTCTATTTGCTTTTCTCCTTAAGTAAGAAGGAAAACCTCACAGTCTTTCCTTTGATGCCCCAGGGAAGGCAGATGCCAGTGAGGTAGTGAGAGCCTGGGGTGGGTGTAGGGGAGTGCCCTCTTAGGAGAAAAGGGGAGGGATAATAGGGTGAAGTGTGGATACTCCAGTCCTTCTTAGAAGCTGGAATAAAATACCCATGAATGGAGTTACAGAGACAAAGTGTGGAGCAGAGACTGAAGGAAGGACCATACAGAGACTGCCCCACCTGGAGATTCATCCCCTAAACAACCGCCAAAACCAGACACTTTTGTGGATGCCAACAAGAGCTTGCTGACAGGAGCCTGATATAGATGTCTCCTGAGAGGCTCTACCAGTGCCTGGAAAATACAGGAGTGGATGCTCACAGCCATCCATTGGACTGAGCACAGGGTCCCCAATGAAGGAGCTAGAGAAAGTACCCAAGGAACTGAAGGAGTTTGCAGCCCCACAGGAAGAACAACAATATGAACTAACTAGTATCTCCAGAGCTCCCTGGGACTACACCACCAACCAAAGAAAACTCATGGAGGAACTCATGGCTACAGCTGCATATGTAGCAGATGATGGCCTAGTTAGCCATCAATGGGAGGAGAGGCCCTTGGACCTATGAAGGTTCTATGCCTCAGTATAGAGGACTGCCAGTGCCAGGAAGCAGGAGTGGGTGGGTTGATGAGCATGGGGAGGAGGGGAAGGGGTAGGATATTTTTTGCAGGGGAAACTAGGAAAGAGGATAACATTTGAAATGTAAATAAAGAAAATATCTAATGAAAAAAGAAAAAAAAAAAAAAGAAACACCCACCATGAATACTACATGCAGCATATAAATATTGCTTGCCAGTACATTGCTTGATAATACTCATTTGTTTACAATCTGAATCAATGGGACCACTTAGAGTCAGTAAAATTCATCCTTTATAAAACTTTCTTAAATATTTCTGTAAAACATCCCCTGTTCTTTTCAAACGTGATGACTTCTTCTCTGTTCAACAAATAGCAAAGCTTTTCATTAGGGTCACAGCCACAGAGGGTCACAGCCACAGAGGGTCACAGCCACAGGGAGAGACAAGCAAGAAAGAATTCAACAGGTACAGATTCAGACACTTACCATAGACAGAAGACAGACAGGCAGGCAGACAGACAGACAGTACATAGATAGAAGACCCAGGGAGCAAGGCAGAACATACCATTCTGGGTATTCAAAACAAAAACAAACAAACAAAAAAACCTCCTGGAAGGGGACCAGCATAATTAAAAAATAACCTGAAGTAAAAATATTAAAATAAAAATAAAATGTATAGTACAAAATAGCAAAACAAGAGAAAAGAGAATTCTTTATATTTTTTTCCTCTTTTTAAAAGTACAAAGGGAGACATTTCTGAACTATGAACAAACTCTGGGAGACAGTGTTCTTTTGTTAATATTTCAATTCATTGGCCCTAAATCATCAGTGATAATTTTTACTTCCTTGACATAAAGAGCTGATGTGTCTTCAATCCATGAATTGTCATTTACATTATGCTCACAAGATCAGTGACCAATCACAATTCCTTTCTCAGGAAGAGGACGGTGTTGTGTCACCTCCATGCTGGTAACTGGCCTGTACAAACATGCATGTTCAAGAAATCGATTAGTATTGTGATCTAGCCCCTCCCTGCCATGCCCTGCCCTGCCCTGCACAGCCACAGCACAGCACAGCACAGCCACAGCCACAGCCACAGCCACAGCCACAGCCACAGCCACAGCCACAGGCACAGCACAGCACAGCACAGCACAGCACAGCACAGCACAGCACAGCACAGCACAGCATAGCACAGCAGCACAGCACAGCCACAGCCACAGCCACAGCCACAGCACAGCACAGCCACAGCACAGCACAGCCACAGCACAGCACAGCACACACAGCACAGCACACACAGTACACACAGCACAGCACACACAGCACACACTGCACACACTGCACAGCACAGCACAGCACACACAGCACAGCAGCACAGCACAGGGAAGGACTATGTCAGCATACCAAAGCATGAGATGAGATGAAGGCAGATGTCGATGAGATTCTTCTCCTCCTCCTATCCCTGTTATTTCTTATGTTTGCTCTTTTCATGGTTGACAAGATTTCCTGTATGTTTGGTGTCATTAATCTTGTAGATTTAACATTTTTTGACTTATGTGTCACTTCCTTCTATTATACCTTACACGCCTAAGATTCTCTCTTCCATCTCATGTTTTCTGTTGGTGATGCTTGTATCTATAATGTGACACGCCTGAGATTTCTCTTCCATCTCATGTCTTCTGTTGGTGATGCTTGTATCTATAATGTTACACACCTGAGATTTCTCTTCCATCTCTTGTGTTCTGTTGGTGATGCTTGTATCTATAATGTTACATGCCTGAGATTCTCATTTCCATCTCATGTTTTCTGTTGGTGATGCTTGTATCTATAATGTTACATGCCTAAGATTTCTCTTCCATCTCTTGTCTTCTGTTAGTGATGCTTGTATCTCTAATGTTACACGCCTGAGATTTTCTCTTCCACCTCATGTGGTCTGTTGGTGATGCTTGTATCTATAATGTTACATGCCTGAGATTTCTCTTCCATCTCTTGTGTTCCGTTGGTGATGCTTGTATCTATAATGTTACACGCCTGAGATTCTCTCTTCCTTCTCATGTTTTCTGTTGGTGATGCTTGTATCTATAATGTGACATGCCTGAGATTCTCTCTTCCATATCATGTCTTCTGTTGGTGATGCTTGTATCTATAATGTGACATGCCTGAGGTTTCTCTTCCATCTCTTGTGTTGTTCCCTTGGTGATGCTTGTATCTATAATGTTAAACGCCTGAGATTCTCTCTTCCATCACTTGTGTTCTGTTGGTGATGCTTGTATCTATAATGTTACATGCCTGGGATTTCTCTTCCATCTCTTGTGTTCCGTTGGTGATGCTTGTATCTATAATGTTACATTCCTGAGATTTCTGTATCCATCTCTTGTGTTGTTCCGTTGGTGATGCTTGTATCTATAATGTTACATGCCTGAGGTTTCTCTTCCATCTCTTGTGTTCCGTTGGTGATGCTTGTATCTATAATGTTACATGCCTGAGATTCTCTCTTCCTTCTCATGTTTTCTGTTGGTAGATGCTTGTATCTATAATGTTACATGCATGAGGTTTCTCTTCCATCTCTTGTGTTCCATTGGTAATGCTTGTATCTATAATGTTACATGCCTGAGATTCTCTCTTCCTTCTCATGTTTTCTGTGTCTTACCTGGGGTCCCTAGAATGGTCCTGGCTTCTGCTAAAGTAGCTGGAGTTATGGCTGGAATATGAAGCCCAGAGCATGGGGTCAAAGAGATTCTTACAACTAGTGAGATCAGTTCATTTCCCAATTCATTGCAAAGTCAGAAAGGTCAGAGTGATAATTTAATATTCATTTTACTGCTTGTTTGTGGTTTCCTCTACTGTTCTAGAGCTAAGCGTGGAGAGATTTTAATATTTCAACATCATTTTAAAGGTTGTAGAAGAATCCTAATTCATGCCTTTTTCTTCTGATTTCTAAAAGATTCTTTTACAGACAAAGTAGTTAGAGGTTCTTCCCTGACAAGTTTTAAATTTCCATTACCTGATGGTGGCGGGTATATGAGAAAGTCATCATGGCTTCCCATTTCTTCTGATATTTTGTCATTCCAGTGTGACCGATGCTCCCCTCTTTATAATGACAAGCCTTTCCGCAGTGGTGACAATGTTCATGCATTCAACTGTAAGCCTTGCCAGTGTCACGGCCATGCCAGCAGCTGCCACTATGATGCGTCTGTGGACCCATTTCCCCTGGAGCACAACAGAGGTGGTGGAGGAGTCTGTGATGACTGTCAGCATCACACATCAGGTAATCCCAAGTCCTGAGTAGCCGGCTCAGCCTGTGGGGACACGGGTGTCTATCTCTAGATACAGGGATATTTTAAACTATGATTCAGTTTTCTTAATTAGGAATGAGTTTTCATGCTGCTAAGTTGGGGAGCAAAGCTGCTTCATTGAACCCTTGCTATTCAGCAAAAGTCTTCATTCTAAGTTTGCAGGAAGATGTTTCTACAAGAGGATTCACATCATTGACTGAACTTGTAATTCATACAGCTTAACCTAGCTCATCTTGACACATCCTTACAGAAACTTACTTGTACCACTTACATTCTCATCTTCCTTGGGCCTGGTTTCACACATGGGTGTGTTACCTTTACTCCGAGTTTACACAGAAACCAGTCATCTTTTGAAGACATTATAAGTACATAGACCAACACAGTGGTTTATAGGAAATGGGGCTTACTGGAGAGCCCGGCAATCTGAGATGGATTCCCCAAAACCTACACAGTGAAAAAGAAGGACTTACTCCTGCAAGTTATCCTCTGACCTCCTCTGGCACACATGGTACATACATGTCCAGCACACACACATACACACACACACACACACACACACACACACACACACAGTAAAAAAAAGGCTATGAATACAGAAGGTGATAAATATTCTCTGTAGGTTCAATGGTAACAAGTAATTTCTAGTAGTCATTAAAGTCACTATTTTCTGAATAGCAGTATTAGCATTAAAGCAGAAGCAAGCAATATCAGTATCTGAAATATAATTCATCTACAATAGACCCAAACGTGCTACCAGAGGACAGGAGTCAGTGATTTAGACCAGTACCGACCATATAAACAGCATGAGACTCTGGCCAGGGACCTAAGCTATGAAGGTGAGTGTTCCTGGGCTTCTCATGCAAGAGCAGGCTCTAGAGTAGAGAGACATACTCAGGCCCCATCAGAACTGTGAACGTCAACACTCTAGAAACATTAAGAATTTAGTTAACTTTTAATTCATCAGAAGCTAATATCATCCAAAACGAAAATTTTAGTTGAGTATATAATTTTCTAATATTGAGTTCATTTCTAGGAATATCAGAACAGGGTATATGGTTTTTAATAGGAAAATTGATAATGTGAAAAAAGTTTATTTCAAACTCTTTCTGTGGCTTTGGCAGTATCCACACTGGCTCTGGATAGCATAGGAACCTATTCATTTAATTCATTTAATTTTATTATTTTATTCATATCTATTATTTTATATATCTAATACTATTTATATTTTATATATGTATTATTTTTCATATTATTTAATATTTTTATGTATTTTATTAATTTATTTATTTATTTATTTATTTATTTATTTATTATTTTATTCATAAAATGGCCAGAGTAAAGGGCTACTTCATAAACTGAAAATCATAGGAACTATATTATGCACTGAATATATCAGGGTCTTCTAGTACTTAGTAGAAGACTTACCTGGTATATATAAATATAGCAATTTTCTTTATTCTGATACTTGAAGTAAAATAATAACTGACAAATGCAATCAAAAGTCAGATTAACTGCACAATAACCATTATGTTAAGAGCATTCCCCAGTTTTTACAATTTACTTCTAAAAGATACATGTCTGTACATTTTTCTGTATCTGTGTGATCACATGTATGTATATTGATCATGTGTATATGTGTAGAGGCCAAAATTTCACATCAAGTGTCTTTGTCAGTCACCCTCCACCTTCTCTCTCTCTACCTGGAACTCACTCAATTGAATGAACTGGCTGGTGGATGAGGCCAAGGGATCTATCTGTCACTGGGTGATTGGTCTGTGCTGTCGGTGAACCTGGCTATTTTTGTGTATGCTGGGTATCTGATTCAAGTCTTCCTGCATGAATAGCAAGTGTCTTAACCTGTGTGAGCTCCTTGGTCCTGGGCTCTCAATGAACATTCGTGGCACAACATTCCTCTGTCCTTCCTCTTCTGTAGATGTCATTGACATTATGTTTACCAATTCCTCATATTTTGCTTTAGAAATAAGTGGTTGGCCATGGAAAAACAATTTTAAGTTTAGAGGAGGATTCCTTTAGAATGTATGCTCTTCGACAAAGCGAAGCTTCTCAGAAGTGTGGTATTGCACGGCAGATGGGCGTTTAATGAGGTGGAGCACCCTTTGGAACAGGTTCGTTGTTTCATATGCTTCTGATCACTAAATTGGCAGGTAGAGATGAAAGGTGCATTAAAATGGACGTCCCCAAAATTACAGAATTTCCTCAAAGGAATACTGTCTTCAATCTTGAATTATGCGGCCAATTGTAATGAATTACGATTCCTAATGCATAGCCTGTCCTGACACAGGGAGACGCTGTGAGTCATGCCAGGATTACTTTTACCGACCTGTTGGTGCTGATCCTGCTGCCCCGGATGCTTGCAAGCACTGTGACTGTAACAAGGCCGGGACTAGAAATGGCAGCCTCCTCTGTGACCTGGTAAGTTACTCCCAGAAAGCATGCTGGGAGGTAAGCAATGACTCTCCTGCTACAGATCAGTCTGGGATACTCTCCCAGGCTCTCCAGACTGTTTGGCCTTTAAGAGACAACTGAGGTAGATAGGACCTTGAGTAGTGTCCAGCATGAATGTTAACTGACTGTTGTGTGGCCAGAAAATGCTAAAGCGAAAGACTCGTTTTAGTTTTCATTTTGCAAATGTCAAAAAGAATTGGAGAGTACAATTCTAATCAAACTGCAAAGCAGTGAAGTATTTATTTAAAAAAAATTATAAATAAGACACTTTAATCCCAAATCCAGGAGAAGATAGTCCTGCAAAAGGCAGTTGCCTGAAGACACAAATGGAAGTCATGCTTCTCTGCTTCTAAATTCCTACCTGCCTCCTTTGAAAATGAAATATATGTTTGTATTCTTAAACATGCTTATTATCCATGTGACAAATCTTAATGTCTTACTATCATGGATGTGGATCTTCACTAAGCTGGGTTGCTAAGTCCTTCTTTAAGCCAGTAGCTCTGTGTTCAATCTATGGTCATTATCTCTAGTTTGGTCTTGTTACCCTCATATCCAAAATGATTTCAGGTAAAGAAAACTTGTCTCATAAAAACAACTCAATGACTATTAATTTTAATGAATACATAGAACTTTTTAATATTTGAGAACAAAATGGTTAAGACAATATGACCAGTTGTAGAACATTTTCTAAATTGCATTTTAAACATAGGAAATTCAAGACAAGATATATGTATCCTATAACTTCCAGCAAACCCTGAACAGAGACTTTCAAAACAGGTGAAGTTGGTGATTTCTTGTACTCTAAGAATTTGGAAGGCAAACTCACCAGTTTGGGTCCAACCAGTCATGGCTGGATAGCAAACATGAAGCCGGCCTATGCTATATAGTAAGAGTTGTTTCACGTCAGTTTCTAAAACAGGAATGATACAGTCAATAAAGACAGATTAAAGACATGGAGAGTTGTCAAAGTGTAGTAATGGCAGGAGGCCATGTTCGTTGAAACACTCAAACCTGAAAGTCTACCAAGACCTTTCCCCTAGGCTATTTGATACTATTAAGAACTTTGTTTTCTGAGGCAGGAGGCTGAACTGGCAGGCAAGAGGATACTTTGTTCATTCCTTCAGCCATCAGTGTACAGTTTTCATACATTTCTTAGTGAAACCAGACTTCGTCTTCATACTGCTCATTCCACACACCTCATGTCTTTGTGGTTGAAGTCTGTGCTGGCTTATACAGGTTGTTGATTCAGCATACCTAGAAAGAAAGAACCTTAATGGAATATATCTTCAGATTGGCCTGTGGTTATGTCTGTGGGCATTTTCTTGATTTCTAATTGAAAGAGGAGGACCCAGCCCACAGTGAGCAGTACCACCCCTAGACAGGTGGGCCTAGGCTTTAGAACAAAGGCAGCTGAATATGAGCCTCAAAGAGAGCCTGTAACAGTGGTCCCCATGATCTCTGCTTCAGCTCCTGCCTCCAAGTTCTTTCCTGGAGCATTCACCCTAAATTCCCTCTGCGGAGGCATTAAGTCAAAAATGTCCTCTTCTGGTTGTTTGTGAGCATGGTGTTTTTTACAATAATAGAAACCAAACTAGTATATACACCACACACACACACACACACACACACACACACACACATATACACACATACATACATACATACATACACACATACCACACAAATACACAGTCACATACATAGTACACACAAACACACAGTCACACACATACGTACACACACAGATTCACACATAGCATACACAAACACACATAGTCACACAGACACTCACACACATGTGCTGACACAACCACACAAACATACATAGACACCAAGCAACAATATTCATACCCAGTCTCATATATACAATTATACACACATTCACACACACATTCACATACACTGTACACACATGCACATACATGCATATTATATATATATATATATATATATATATATATATATATATATATATTCCATACACACACTCAGATTCATACACATATTTACACACACACATTCACACATACTACACACAACACACAAAACATAAACTCACACAGACACTGACATATATACTCATACACACACACATGCACATAAATATACACACCAAGCACCACTTACATACATATACACACCAAACACCACATACATATTTACACACACACATTCACACATACCATATATCACACAATCATAAATTCATGCACTCACATACATACTCACACATATATACATACATACACACACATCAAATACCACACATATGCATTCATAGACACTCACATAGACACATTAATATATACATACACATGCTCACACTCACACAAACACATACACACATGCCACACATCATACATACACACTCACACCAACACAGTCACTCATATACATACAAACACTCAAATATAGTCACATAGACATACCATACATATAGTCATTCACACACATACTTTCACACACACACTCACACAGAAAAGATATGGTTCTGACCTTCTTACAGTGTCTACATTCTGTAGATTTCACCTAAACAATCATTATTTGTTCTAATGTCCTGAATTGGATGCATGGTGTTTTTCTCATAACTCTAGGTACACATTAGTATGAGTGGTTTAGATCAGGTATTTAATTTAAAGCTATTACAATATGTAGGTGAGAGTTAAGAGTATACACAAGTCATATACATACATTTAAAAACATAAAAAGAAACAGTGAGAAATGCAATGCACAGGACAATTATGTCCTTCTGCCTACTTCCATTCAACATTTTCCTGCTGAGTTTAAACAATGTAAATTAGACCAAAAACAAAATAAAGGGATTTGAATAGCAAGTATCTCCATTTGTACATAAATAACATTACTTACAAAAAAATTTAAAAATGTAGAAGCCCACATCCAATATCTCACAGTTAAGCAAGTAGGGTTGTGAATTCCAGATAACTGGAGTTACCTCACAAAGCCTGACTCCAACAAAGACAGAAGCAAACAAAAAAGTAACAAAGCCCCAAATGGACAAAACACTAAATTAAACAAAGTTCCCCAACTATTATAACTAGCAAATTTTCAAGATTTAAAATAAATGCAGAAAAATCAGATCTAATTCTACATTGCAGCAACAGTGTAAAGTTATTTTTTTTGTTTTCTCCTACGTTTCTTTTTTCTTTCTTTTTTTTTTAGATATTTTCTTTATTTACATTTCAAATGCTATCCCAAAATGTACCCTATAACCTCCCACAGCCCTAATCCCCTACCCACCCACTCCCACTTCTTGGCCCTGGCGTTCTCCTGTACTGGGGCATATAAAGTTTGTGAGACCAAGGGGCTTCTCTTCCCAATGATGGCCAACTAGACAATCTTCTGCCACATATGCAGCTAGAGACATGAGCTCTGGGAGTACTGGTTAGTTCATACTGTTGTTCCACCTTCAGCTACTTGGGTGCTTTCTCTAGCTTCTCCATTGGGGGCCCTGTGTACGATCCTATAGATGACTGTGGGCATCCACTTCTGTATTTGCCAGGCACTGGCATAGCCTCACTTGAGATAGCTATATCAGCATCCTTTCAGTAAAATCTTTCTAGTATATGTAACAGTGTATGGGTTTGGTGGTTGTATATGGGATAGATCCCTGGGTAGGGTAGTCTCTGAACTTTTGTCTTAGCTCAAAACATTGTCTCTGTAACTCTTTCCATGAGTGTTTTGTTCCCTATTCTCAGGAGGAATGAAGTATCCAAACTTTGGTCTTCATTTCTTGTTTTTCTTGTATTTTACAAATTATATCTTGGGTATTCTAAGTTTCTGGGCTAATATCCACTTATCAGTGAGTGCATATCAATTGACTTCTTTTGTGATTGGGTTACCTCACTAAGGATGATATCCCCCAAATACATTCATTTGCCCAAGAATTTCATAAATTCATTGTTTTTAATAGCTGAGTAGTACTCCATTGTGTAAATATTCCACATTTTCTGCATCCATTCCTCTGTTGAGGGACATCTGAGTTCTTTACAGCTTCTGGCTATTATAAATAAGGCTGCTATGAACATAGTAGAGCATGTGTCCTTATTACCAGTTGGAACATTTTCTGGGTATATGCCAAGGAGAGGTATTGCTGGAACTTCCAGTAGTACAATGTCCAATTTTCTGAGGAACTTCCAGACTGATTTCCAGAGTGGTTGTACCAGCTTGCAATTCCAACAACAATGGAGGAGTGTTCCTCTTTCTCCACATCCTTGCCAACATCTGTTGTCACCTGAATTTTTTGATCTTAGCCATTCTAACTGGAGTGAGGTGGAATCTCAAGGTTGTTTTGATTTGCATTTCCCTGATGATTAAGGATGTTGAACATTTTTTCAGGTGCTTCTCAGCCCTTCAGTATTCCTCAGTTTAGCTCTGTACACCATTTTTAATGGGGTTATTTGAATTTCTGAGGTCCAGCTTCTTGAGCTCTTTGTATATATTGGATATTAGTCCACTATCAGATTTAGGATTGGTAAAAATCCTTTCCAAATCCGTTGGTGGCCTTTTTCTCTTATTGACAGTGTCTTTTGCCTTACAGAAGCTTTGCTATTTCATGAGGTCCCATTTGTCAATTCTTTATCTTACAGCACAAGCCATTGTTGTTCTGTTTAGGAATTTTTCCCCAGTGCCCATATCTTTGAGGCTTTTCCCCACTTTCTCTTCTATAAATTTCAGTGTCTCTGGTTTTATGTGGAGTTCTTTGATCCACTTAGACGTGAGCTTTATACAAGGAGATAAGAATCGATCAATTCGCATTCTTCTACATGATAACTGTCAGTTTTGCCAGCACCATTTGTTGAAAATGCTGTCCTTTTTCCACTGGATGATTTTAGCTCCCTTGTCAAAGATCAAGTGACCATAGGTGTGTGGGTTCATTTCTGGGTCTTCAGTTGTATTACATTGATCTACCTGTCTGTTGCTGTAACAGTACCATACAGTTTTTATCATGATTGCTCTGTTGTACAACTTGAGGTCAGGCATGGTGATTCCACCAGAGGTTCTTTTATTGTTGAGAATAGTTTTCTCTATCCTAGGTTTTTTTATTATTCCAGATGAATTTGCAAATTGTCCTTTATAACTCAGTGAAGAATTGAGTTTGAATTTTGATGGGAATTGCATTGAATCTGTAGATTCAGAATTGAAAGTTCATCTTGGAAGATTTTACCTTTGTTGAGTATGAAGTGCCCCTCCTTGTCTTTTTTGATAACTTTGAGTTGAAAGTCATTTTTATTCGATAATAGAATGGCTACTCCAGCTTGTTTCTTCAGACCATTTGCTTGGAAAATTGTTTTCCAGCCTTTCACTCTGAGGTACTGTCTGTCTTTGTCCCTGAGGTGGGTTTTCTGTAAGAAGCAAAATGTTGGGTCCTATTTTTGTAGCCAGTCTATTAGTTTATGTCTTTTTATTGGAGAATTTAGTCCATTGATGTTAAGAGAAATTAAAGAAAAGTAATGTTGCTTCCTGTTATTTTTGTTGTTAAAATTGAGATTCTGTTCTTGGGGCTGTCTTCTTTTAGGTTTGTTGAAGGATTACTTTCTTGCTTTTTGTAGGGTGTAGTTTCTGTCCTTGTGTTGGTGTTTTCCCATTATTATCCTTTGAAGGGCTGGATTCCTGGAAAGATATTGTGTGAATTTGGTTTTGTCATGGAATACTTTGGTTTCTTCATGTATGGTAATTGAGAGTTTTGCTGGGTATATCAGCCTGGGCTGGCATTTGTGTTCTCTTAGTGTCTGTATAACATCTGTCCAGGATCTTCTGGCTTTCCTAGTCTCTGGTGCGAAGTCTGGGTGTAATTCTAATAGGCCTGCCTTTATATGTTACTTGACCTTTTTCCCTTACTGCTTTTAATATTCTGTCTTTATTTAGTGCATTTGTTGTTCTGATTATTATGTGTTGGGAGGAATTTCTTTTCTAGTTCAGTCTATTTGGAGTTCTGTAGGCTTCTTGTATGTTCATGGGCATCTCTTTCTTTAGATTTGGGAAATTTTCTTTTATAATTTTCTTAAAGATATTTGCTGGCCCTTTAAGTTGAAAATCTTCATTTTCATCTACCCCTAATATCCATAGGTTTGGTCTTCTCATTGTGTCCTGGATTTCCTGGATTTTTGAGTTAGGATCTTTTTGCATTTTGCATTTTCTTGGATTATTGTGCCCATGTTCTCTATGGAATCTTCTGCACCTGAGATTCTCTCTTCCATCTCTTCTATTCTGTTGCTGATGCTTACATATATGGTTTCTGATTTGTTTCCTAGAGTTTCTATCTTCAGAGTTGTCTCAATTTGGTTTTTCTTTATTGTTTCTATTTCCCTTCTTAGGTCTTGGATGGTTTTGTTCAATTCCATCACCTGTTTGGTTGTGTTTTCCTGTAATTCTTTAAGGGATTTTTATGTTTCCTCTTTAAGGACTTCTACCTGTTTAGCAGTGATTTCCTCTTTAAGGACTTCTACCTGTTTAGCATTATTCTCCTGTATTTCTTTAAGTGAGTTATTAATGCCCTTCTTAAGGTCCTCTACCAGCATTATGAGATATGATTTTGAATCTGAATGTTGCTTTTCGGATGTGTTGGGGAAACCAGGACTGGCTGAGGTAGGAGTGTTGGGTTCTGATGATGGTGAGCAGTCTTGGTTTCTGTTGGTAAAATTCTTACATTTGCCCTTTGCCATTTGGTAATCTCTGGTGTTAGTTGTTATAGTTGTCTCTGGCTGGGGCCTGTTCCTCCTCTGATTCTGTTAGCTTCTGTCAGCTATCCTGGGAATCCAGCTCTCTTCTGAGTCTCAGTGGTCAGAGCACTCTCTTCAGGCAAGTTTTCCTCTTGCAGGGAAGGTGCACAGAGGTCTGGCGTGCACACCTGCCTCCTGGCTGAAGATGAAGGCCTGAAACAGGGCCTGTCCCAGAAGCTGTGTTGCTTCTGCAGTCTGCATGCTCACCTGCACAGACTGGTCTCCAGGGGATCCAAGACACAAGATACTTCCCTCACCTGCTCTGGGGGATCACAGCCCTTCCAGGTGGTCACCTCTCCTCTGGTGGGGGGATGGTGCCCGGAAGTCTGCAGCCCAAAACAGGGCCTGTCCCAGAAGCTGTGTTGCTTTTGCAGTCTGCTTTCTCACCCTCCACAGTCAGAGGAACTGGGAGATAAGATGGCTCCCTTACCTGCTTTGGGGGTCACAGTCCTCCTGGGCAGCTACCTCTCCTCTGGTGGGGAAGGTGCCCGGATGTCTGCAGCCCAAAACAGGGCCTGTCCTAGAAGCCATGTCACTTCTGCAGTCTGCACTCTCACCTGCGCAGACTTCTCAGAGGGACCTGGGAGACAAGATGACTCCCTCACCTGCTCCAGGGGTGGTGGTGTCCCAGTGTAAAGTTACTACTAAGATTATGTCATATAAAACATTTTAAGGGTAAATTATTCAGGAATGAACTTAGTGAAAGATTTGCAAAGTTGACATTTTGTAATCTATGAACCATGGTTTAACTAAAGACAACTACATAGAAGGGTTTTTTTTTTTTTTTTTTTTTTTTTTTTCTGTTTTCGAATGTTCATGTGTCAGATGATGTAATGTTTTAAAATCAGAATCATTTGTCAAACTGGTCTGTTGATTCAAGACTATCATTTTATAAAATACAACTTTTACATAAATATAAATACAAAGGCTCCTTTTGAGATCAGAGCAATAGGATACAAAATTATATTTTTTCAAAGGACATGTCTAAAACTGTCATAAAAAGCAGCAGTGAGTTCAATTATCCATATTTTCTGATTTTAAACTGTTTTATTGTCTTACAGTTGTCACTGGGATATGATAGAAAGCAGTGTATATGTGTTTGTGGTTTTTATTATTATTATTATTATTATTATTATTAATTATTATTGGTTTTTTAAGACAGGGTTTCTCTGTATAGCCCTGGCTGTCCTGAAACTCACTCTGTAGACCAGGCTGACCTCAAACTCAGAAATCGCCAGCCTCTGCCTCCCAAGTGCTGGGATTAAAGGTGTGTGCCACCACACCCGACTGTGTGTGTGTTTTGTATATATGTATCCAATTGTCCATCTGGAGAAATAAATTCTTTACAGTAAACCTTCTTTCTTCATTTTTATTTATTTATATTTTATGTACATAGGTGTTTTGCCTGCTTCTATTATCTGTGTGAGGATGCCAGATGCCCTGTTGGACCTATAGTTGTGACCTGCCATGCAGGTGGTAGGAATTGAACCCAGTTCCTCTGGCAAAACAGCTAGTGCTCTTAACTGCTGAGCCATTTCTCCAGACCAATGAAAATCTGATATTTTGATGAAGAGGTCAGGGCATTTCATTGAATAAAGCATAATTTTTATAATAAATGTGCATACATTTGCTAAAGAAGAAAGCTAGCTCTCTACCTCACCCTGTACAGCTAAACATACATCTACATATTATATATCAAAATAAAATGGAGCATTGAGTCCAAGAGCCAAAAATTACAAAATTATTAGACAAAAGTAGCATTTAAGGTATTTTACCAAAAGCATAAACAACGAAAAAGACATAAATGATTCTTTATAAAAATCTAATCATTTGCATGGTTTTGCTAGCTGCAGATAGTGTTTTAAGTATATGACATTTGAAATCTGGGAACTCGAGAGGATATATAATGCAAGGGTCCTGAGAGGGATGTGGCTGCTGTTACAGCTCCTCCTCCTGCTGCTGCTCCTCCTGCTGCTCCCTATGCTGCTCTTCCTCTTCCTGCTGCTCCTCCTGCTACTCTCCCTGTTGCTCTTCCTCTTCCTGCTCCTCCTCCTGCTGTTGCTCTTCCTGCTGCTGCTCCTCCTGCTGCTCTTCCTCTTCCTGCTCCTCCTCCTGCTGCTCCTCCTGCTGCTCTCCCTGCTCCTCCTGCTGCTGCTGCTCTTCCTGCTGCTCTCCCTGCTGCTCTTCCTGCTGCTCTCCCTGCTGCTCTTCCNCTCCTGCTGCTACTCCTCCTGTTGTTGCTGCTGCTCCTCCTCCTGCTGCTGCTGTCCCCCCTGCTGCTACTACTTCTCCTGCTGCTACTCCTCCTATTGTTGCTGCTGCTCCTCCTGCTGCTACAGATCCTTCAGACAATGAAGATTTAAATTATCATAAGGAAGTTGACAGCCCTAGTCAGCATGACACAGCCTAATGATATTGACACCACCTTTCCCCTCTAGCCTTCTTTCTCTTCTGTCTACTGTTGAGGGGTGGAAGGAATAAGTGAGGAGAACTGTGCTGGAAATAGGAACCCATAAAGTAGCCAAAAGTCCGGTTACACTAACATCTTACATTTTATGGCATAAAACACTATTTTGTTAATAATGCCTGTATTATTTTTCAACAAATTCTAAGTACATATTCTACAACTGTAAAATAGAGATGGAATTTGCTCTGGTTAACACAGGGAGATATTTTACATGTACCAACGAGTCCGAGTAATAGTTTGAAAGCTAAGCGAAATCGATTTAAACCTGTAGGAGAGAAGAGCCCAAGATGACATTGTCTGAAAGGGGAGCCCTTAAGAGGCAAAGACCGTGACTGAACTGTTTCCTCTTAAAGCCACTCAGTGGACCAGCACTCTGGGAACAGCATGGTGTGGGGACTCTCTCAGGCTCTGTCTGTCTCGGACACTCAAAAGGATGAACAGTGCCACCATCTACCACGGCTCCCTGCGAGCAGAGCAGCCTTTCATCTCTCACATACTCCTTAGAGATTGCCATTGGAAGTCTGGAAGTTCAGAGGAAAGCACTTTCTCAGAAATGAGGTTTTGGAGGAGGAAGGGCACTGTAACAGCACACCAGGCTAGCAAATCCCAGACACTGTAGATGGGATAAGAGAAGGCACGTCTGTCTCACATCGTCTAGATTCTTCTTTTGTCAGATGAGTATGTTCAACAGCTGAACAAGACAACAGCACAGACACAAAATATGTGAGTGGAAACAAGTGTTATGATGTATGTTCTTAACCGACGTTTTCTGTATGTAGCAGAAGCTGCATACCTGTATTTAGTTTGAAATCAAATGAGTACCTTAAGCAGGTGGCTTGTACAGATGCCAGGGACTTAAGGAAAGAAGTCACTATCTCTACTCTGGGCATACATGGTCACATCTAAGATAAACAGCATATACAGGGCCACACCAACTTCTGGCAGGTGGAAACACTGTAGATGGGTAGAGAGACATTTTTCTTATAAAAAGCAGGAGAATGTTAGGGTGTTTTATAAATTCTCTCTCTCTCTCTCTCTCTCTCTCTCTCTCTCTTTCTCTGAGTGTGTGTGTGTGTGTGTTTATGTATGTGTTTACAGGACTATGTTTGCATGTGTTTTTTTTCTGCTCACATGTGTCCATATGTATGTCTATGCCAGTAGGACTGAGGTCAGAGGTCCTCAGTAGATGACACTTGTCAACCTCCATCACTGTTTTATACTTTAGAAACAGGGCCTCTCTCTAGTCTGGAACTTATCAGTTAAGCTGGGCTGATGAGCCATTCAGCCCAGTCATCCTCCTGTCTGTCACACGTGCTGACACTTTAAGTGTGCATCATTCCATCCAGATTTTTTATGTGATTTCTCCAGACCAAACATCAAGATCATAAGAAGCTCTTAGCCAACTGAGCCACCTCTCCAGTCTCCATAATTAAAAAATAATCTGTGTTTGCCAGTATTTAAATTTAGATTCTTACTCCAGTGCTAGTCTAGTTTAGACAGCCTGTGTTTCCCTGCAGATCAGTAATGAACCTAACTGTCAGGGATGCACAACTAATAAGTTCTGAGTCCTGGGATCAACAGACATACGTCAGTAGCTAAAGAAGTATGCAGTGGTTGACATAAGGAATGCCAACGGACACTGTTCACATGACTCAGCCACAAAGCTTTTAGAATGAAGACTCCTGAGCTCCACATTTTAAGTTTGCAGCTCTGAACTTTTAGTTGTGTAGAATTAAAGGACCACACTTGTAACTGAAAGTTGGATATAGATACATGGGTTCATTTTTCCCTCCCATTTAAAAATGCCACATATGTTTGAAAAATATTTTCATAACCAGGGACATACAATAGCCATTTTAGCCTAAACGAATTGTATAAATATTCTCTAAAGGGCATCCTAGGAGTCATAGCTAATTCCTTAACAACACTGAGTAGAAATTGTAGCTTTTAGATTGGGTGTTGTGGCCCAACTTTCATAATCCCAGCAATTGGGAGGTGGGGCCAGGCTGGGTTGCACAAGACACTACCATAAATTTAACACACACACCAACACACGCATGCACATGTGTACACACACAGAAATAGTTATGATTGCCATAGTATTTGAGAGTGTTCCCCAAATTTAATTATAGTGATACAATGACTAAGTTTAAATAATTCACTTTATTTGGAGTATGGGGTAAGTTTGTCCCAGGTACTCTGTTAGTCAAGTCATATAGAAAACGAATAAAGAAGTCACCTAGAACTATTAAATTCTAACTTTTTAAGAGTAACTGTGCTCATTTTTAAATGAACTAATTGTTTTTAGTTTTGTCATTTTCACAGAAAACTCCAGGCTTCCATAGCAATTTTTTCAACTACCTATCCTGCCTATCCACACCCAAACGAGGTTTCTTCTTCATGTGGGGGCCTTGTTGCTAACAAGTACCCTGATCAGACCATTTTAAAAGTGCACTGAAGCCTGACTTCTCTGCTTTCCTCACCTCTCACTATAAAACCCCTCCATTCGCTTTATCTTGGCCCAGCAAAGCCATCTGCGTTCCTTTCCCCATTCTCACACTGACAAGTTCTCAAGTTCCCAGTTCTTTTAAGAGTGAACGTTCCTCCCAAATGGCTACTAACGCTCCACGGGTCTTGTGACTTCTGGTAATTTCTTTTGACACACTTCTCCCTAGGTGTTCCTTCAGATGGCTAGTCTCCTGGGTTTGATCTGAACGTTATGCATGCGTTTACTTTTGGAGGGCAATTATTGATATTTTTCATAGTGATTGAATGCTGGAATTTGGGAAAATCTGAAAGCTGTGGTTTGGCTATAACTCAAGTATATCTCCCAACGGCTATATGTCTAAAGCTTGGTCCTACTGTGGCAATACTGTGACATGATGATCCCTTAAAACCGTGGGACTTAGGAATGGTTATTGTCAGGCTTTCTCCTTTTCTGTCTTCTTTCTAGTCTTCCTGTGTAAGCTTGGTCTGGGTTTCTGTTGCTCTTTTGATCTCTGCCTGGCTTTCTGTCTAGTTGTATGTCTTCTATCTTGCTTCTCCTTGGACCTTGTAAGCTCTGTCTGGCATACATCTATTTGTTTGTATACGGAAAGGTCCTTAGGTGAGAGAAATTGTAGGCCATCTTGGTTTTCCTGGAATAGTTTCCATGTCATGCAGTAGTAGAGCATACTGAATTATCAAATTGCTCTCATAGATGTGTTTAGAATACTGCGGGGGAACACAAGCTTCTCAGATCACTTTGTAAGGACCCCCTAACTCTAATCCCAGAGCCTCTTAAAGCACTAGCAGAAAATTCTATATGAATATTTTATGTGAACACAGTTGTAAAATTATTATTCAACAATTATTGATATGACTTCTGTAATGTAAACTGTATAAATGCACCATGTCTGGCTGGCATGTACCTTGCAAATGAAAGATACTTGAATATTTCAAAATCAGTTGGGCTGGGCATGGTGGCACATGCCTTTAATCCCAGCACTCAGGAGGCAGAGACAGGCAGATTTAGGAGTTCAAGGCCAGCCTGGTCTACAGAGTGAGTTCCAGGACAGCCAGGGCTACACAGAGAAACCCTGTCTCGAAAAACCAAAAAAAAAAAAAAAAAAAAAAATCAGATGGAATATTATTTCAATTTAATTATGCATTTTAATTAATATAACTATTTTGTCATAATTAATGGAAAACTCATGAATATAATAAAAGATATTCCTTATACTTGTCTTAATAAATTGTAAAATAATAGTTTTTAAAATATTAAAAATCTTCCATGCTAAAAACTCTAAGGTGGACTTTTCTCAAGCTGATCAGGTTGTCTGTATACAGTGAAGAGGCTACTTAATATTAAACAGTAAACATTCACAACCTAAGGTCAAAAATGAGGGAAAGATATATATTTTTATTTTTTTATTTCTCTTCTCATATATTACATTCCTCCTGCAGTTTCCCCTCCCACCTACCTAACCCCCCAATTTTTTACTCCCTCATTTATTTTCATAAAAGGACAGGCCTCCCATGAGTGTCAACCAAACATGGCATATCAAGTTGCAGTAAGACTAAACACTTCCCCTCGTATCAGGCTGAACTAGGGAACCCAATGGGAGGAAAAGGGTTCCCAATCAGGCAACAGCATCAGAGGCAGCTTTGAGTTCCAAAGAACCGCAAGCTACACAACTGTAACATACGTGCCGAGGGTCTAGCTTCTAACATCCGTGGTTGTGGGAAATCCAGGAGAGAATCCAGAAAATTATTTCATTTTTCTTGTGATTGTTGAGACTCTTCTGTGAGCTGAGTATGTGGACAATTTTGGAGAAGATTATGTGACATGCTGAGAACAAAGCATATTCTGTTGTGTTCAGGCAAAGTGTTTTGTAGATATCTGCTAAGTCCATTTGAGTCATAATGTCTGTTATCTTCATTATTTATAAACGTTCTATTTTAATTTTTGTCTGGATGACCTATCCTTGGTATGAGTGGGGTGCTGAAGTCTCCCACTTTAAATGTGTAGAGCTCAGTGTGTGATTTAAGCTTTAACAATGTATTTTTTGCACATAGGGGTACCCTTGTTTGTGAGCCATAGATGTTAAGAATCAAAATGTCATCTCTGTGGGTATTTCCTTTGATGAGTATGAAGTGTCCTTCTCTATCTCTTTTGATTAATTCTGGTTGGGAGTTTACTTTGTGAGATATTTGAATGGCTATACCAGATCAATTCTTAGACTTATTTGTTTGGAAAATTTCTCTCTTTACTATGAGGTAATATCTATCTTTGATGTTGAGGTGTGTTTATTGTATGCAGCAGAAGGATGTATCTTGCTTCACATTAATTCTGTCAGACTATGACTTTTTATTCGGAAATTGAGTCCACTGATATTGAAAGATATTAATGACTAATGATTGTTAATTCTTCTTTTGTTGTTGTTGTTGTTGGTGGTGGTGGTGGTGGTGGTTTTGTTGGTGGTGTGTGTGCATGTGCACACCTGCGTTTCTTTTTTGGTTTTGCTGGTGTGAAATTATTTATTTCCCTGTGTATTCATGGGTGGAGTTAATGTTATGTTGATGTTTTCCTTATAGTATCGTATAGGGCTGGATTTGTGGATAATATTATTTAAATTTGACTTTATCATGGAATATCTTGTTTTCTCTATCTATGATGATTGTGTGTTTTGCTGGGTATAACAGTCAGGGTGGCATCTGTGCTCTTTATACAGTCTATCTGGCATCTATCCAGGCCATTTTGGCTTTTAAAGTCTCTGTTGAGAAGTGGGTCTGCCTTTATATATTACTTGACCTTTTTCCCTTGTAGCTTTTAATATTCTTTCTTTGTTCTATACATTTAGTATTTTGATTATTATGTGGCATGGTGAAATACTTTTAGGGTCCAGTTTTTCTGGTATTCTATAAGCTTCTTATAACTTTATAGGCATCTTCTTTATTAGGAAAATTTTCTTTTATGATTTTGTTGAAAATATTTTTGGAGCCTCTGAGCTAGTAATCCTCTTCTGGTCCTATTATTCCTA
Organism: Mus minutoides; assembly: GCA_902729485.2. Taxonomy (NCBI): domain Eukaryota; kingdom Metazoa; phylum Chordata; class Mammalia; order Rodentia; family Muridae; genus Mus; species Mus minutoides. The sequence goes on from LR749488.1 coordinate 6,232,836, forward strand.
GGTTTGATTTTTTCTTGGTATCCCAGATTTCCTGGATGTTTTGTATCATGAACATTTTAGATTTAACATTTTCTTAGATCAATCTATCAATTTCTTCTATCATATCTTTTATGCCCAAGAGTCTTTCTTGCAACTCTTGTATTCTATTGGTGAGGCTTGTGTCTATAGTTCTTGTTCACTTACCTAAAATTTTCATATCCAGGATTCCCTCAGTTTGTGTTTTCTTTATTGCTTCTATTTTCATTTTTAGGTCTTGAATAGTTCTATTCATTTCCTTCACCTGTCAGTGTTAGACTTCTTTAAGGGATTTATTCATTTCCTCTTCAAGTGCTTCTATCATCTTTATAAGGTTGGCTTTTGTGCTTCGGCTGTCTTTGGAATATCTGGGGCTTGCTGTAGTAGGATAGCTTGGCTCTGGTGATGCCATACCACGCTGGTCATTGATTGTGTTCTTAAGCTGGCTTCTAGGCATCTAGATATGGAATAATTACAGGTTTAGGAGCAAACTACTGTGTTTATCTTTGTTGGGTGGGGATTTTTTTCCATTGGTTTCTATTTTATAGCTGGTCTTCTCGCCTGAGTATCCTGTGTGTCTCATGACTGGCAAGTCCTCAAATCCAGTAGATTGTTTTCACTGGCATTTTGGTAGTAGCCTGCATGATCTCTGGGATTTGGAGGCTCTGCGAATTAGTGTGGCCTCTGGGGTTCCTAGTACTAGAGTGTCCTCTGCTAGATAAATGGGGATCTGCCAGAGTTGTGGGTCTGGATATGGAGACAAGGGAGAGGGGTGCTTTTGAGGAAGTTGGCGGGGGGCTCTGATACAGCCATGAATGACAAGCCCACAGATAGAACACTGGGCTTTTGTGGTTTTAGATACCTATGTAGTCCCTATAGAGCAAAGTGGAAGAAAGAAATTTGCTCTCGAGCCTTCTCTTTAAAATTGTAATAAAAGTCTAATGTAGAAAAAAAGAAGAAAAAATTCACTCTTAGGCAATAAAGTTCCTATTTGCAGAAACTATATGATCATGTTTATGAGATGCTTTGTGAGCGTCATGTTCTCTCTCCATATTTTCATTCTTCTCTTGTGACATGTCCTTCACGAAGCCATTCAAAGAGGCTGGATCACCCTGTTGTGCTCAGAGTGCGTAAACACTGTGACTGCGGTCCCAAAACTCTGTGACCCTCACTGAGGCTGCATTAGGAACACTTGAGGCTGGAAAGCTTTGCTGAGTCCACACCATGGCCTTTAGGAACACTTGAGGCTGGAAAGCTTTGCTGAGTCCACACCATGGCCTTTAGGAACACTTGAGGCTGGAAAGCTTTGCTGAGTCCACACCATGGCCTTTAGGAACACTTGAGGCTGGAAAGCTTTGCTGAGTCCACACCATGGCCTTTAGGCTTTGTTGAGTAGGCAGTTTGTTGCAGACTCTCAAAACAAAAACATTTCCTAGAATTTTCATTCCTTGGGAATAATAAAAATAAAATACAACTTTGACTTGGTGATTTTATTGATTTTGTATTTTTATAGAAAGCATGTCATTTTCTCTTCACCCAAGGAACTGTCCTCTCAATAAACCTCATTGGAAATACCACACAACTATCACTACCAGAACTGTAGTTACAGGGCTGGAGAGGCAGCTTATTTGCTTAGAGTACTTGCTGGTCAAACATGACCTAAGTTCAGATCTGCAGTATCTACCTAAGAATCTAGGCATGATCTCACAGTGCTCTGGAAAGAGTACAGGAGGATCTCCAGATCTCCCTGATCATCAGACTAACTCTAAGATCAGTAAGAGATCCTGTCTTCAAGGTACCTTAGTCACTTTTCTATCACTGAAAAGAAACACCATGACCTAGACAACTTATAGAAAAAAAAATCTAATTAGGAGCTTGCTTATAGTTTCAGAGGTTTAATCCTATTATCATCATGGTAGGGAGTATGGTACCATGAAGGAAGGTATAAGCCTCAAACAATAGCTGGGAGCTTATGTCTGATACAAAGTATGGAGGCAGAGGTTGGGATACAGGGAGAGAGAGAGAGAGAGAGAGAATATGACATGGGCTTTTGAAACCTCAAAACCCACTCCCAGTGGCAGACCTTCTTCACAAAGTCACACCTCCTAGTGCTTCCTAAATTGTCCACCAACTAAGACCACAGCATTTAAATATATGAACATATGAGGGTACTTTCATTCAAACTATAATACAAGAGAATGAAGTTGCATGATAGAACACCCAGCATTCTCCTCTAAGGCTCCTACAGTGAACCCCCCACAGATGTATATAAGCCATCTCTCTCTCTTCCCCCCCCTCTCTCTCTCTCACACACACACACACACACACACACACGAGAAACAAGCCCATTGATATCAATCTGTGTGCTGTTAACAGTCCTAGAGGGGAAAGTATCTTTCCAAGTGGGAGAACCCCTTACTGTAGTGTGACCTTGTATGATTACTGCATACAGACTAAACTACTGTATATTAATTGATGGCGTGAACATATTGCTTTCACTAAAAGACAAAGATTTCTACAAGCAAAGCCACCCATATCCTTCACATGAGAAGATAGTATTTTGAAGAATATATTCAGTTCCTTTTCTTCTTGCCCATGTTTGTACTTTGCCTGCTTAGACAAAACCCCCAGATTCTATTTAATTTCCCAATCTTCTGATTTTGAGTTTGCTTTAGTGACTCTGTTTGGCAGCACCTCCATTACCTCATCGGCTTTTAGTGAGTTCTGGGGGAAGATGTCATCTGCAGAACATTAAGTTTCCTCTCCCACCAGCCAAATGCATATTTATGAAGACATAATTTTTGTTTCATTTTACTTACAATGACAGAAATCCTGGGAAATGCTGTGTTCGCTTATCATCCTAAAAAATCATGCTTCCTGCCTTATTTAAGCAAAACCATACCAATTTTTAGCACACCTACACTAGAATCTGTGTATTGATTTACTCAATGCCCTGAATTTACTATATGAAAAATTCTATCTGGGAATCTGGAGGAGAGTGGACAAAGGTGACAAAAGTGGGGCTTTTGTTTTAGTTTTATTTTACAAGATTTCACTACATTTTTATGCTGTCATTATTATCCCTGCCAAATTCGTGACAGTTGTCACACAGCAGTGTAGCCACTTTTGCCACATGGTCTGTACACCTGATGTGGGCTCTCTTGTCCAAAGTTGGAGAGGCCCCGCTTGTGATACTGAGGAGCATGGTGAAGCCCTTACAGTGCTGTTGGGGAATGTGTGAGCTCACAGCTGTAGCATTCGACTGACTCTGCCAGTGTGCTGTCAGCTCCTGACAGATGCAAACCATGCTGTTACCCTTCCATGGGCCTAACGCCCTTTCTGTTGCTGTTACTGAACTTGCAGCTTAGCATTCTGGGTAAATTGAGAGCAGTGACAGTGAGCATGGCTTTGGATGTGAAGGATGCTTTCTGACTAACTTTCCACAAACCCCACTCTCTTCCTGAATTGTAACTTCTTCTGCAAAAGTAATACTAGAGACTAAAGAGAAGGCTCAGTGGAGCACAAGCTTCAGGACCTGAGTTCAGATCTTCAGAACATAACTACAAATTAAACATGGACACAAGCAAGACTTTAACCTCATTAGTGTGTGTGTGTGTGTGTGTGTGTGTGTGTGTGTGTCTGTCTGTCTGTCTGTGTGTGCTGTGTATATGTGTATGTGTGTGTTTGGGGAAACAGGAGAATTGCTAGTGTTTGATAGCCATCAGCTTATTCCAGATTAAATTAGAACCTTCTGTCTCAAGTGGTAAATGGGTACATAATACACACACACACACACACACACACACACACACACACACACACAGGAAGGATGAGGATATTCTCAGAAATGGTCCAACAACAACCACACTTGTGGCTGCATTGCTGCAGTGTGATGTGCCATGAGAAGGAGGCATAAGTAATCTCTATGTATAATATGTATTGGGTTTATTTACCAAACTAAGTACTATAGAAGAAGCCAGACAATGTTTGAGCTTCGGTAACATGACTTTAAGGAGGAGTGTTCTTATTTTACACATGCAGCTAGCACAGGACTTGTTGCATGGGTTATACATGGTACGACCTGAAGGAGATCATTACATGGAGTTCTAAGGCAAGAGGTGCAGGTGTCCCTTGTCTCAACCTCCCAGATATTGAAATGACAGACATAGGCCAGCACAATTGAAAACCTTTAAGTTTTTCACACAAATACTTAAATGTGTACCCTTCAAAACTTACTGTCTATATTTCCTTGAGAAGAAATAAATATGATTATTTTAGTCCTTTTAAACTCCTCATGGGCAAATTTTATGATAATTTGTTAATCTCCAATTTAGCCAGTAAACATTCTCTGCATACTCCCAGGACGTTTGGATACCCCAGGGTCCTGTGTTCCTCTTAGTTTAGTTATTATGCAAATTCTGCTACTGTCCAGAATTTCCCTTCCAGAAAGTGTTGTACTGATGGGATAGTTGAAGATTTAGTATTCAAGTTTAGATGCCTTCAAAATTAAATTCTTGAGCAGTTGAGAGATAGTGAGAGACCTTGATTTATGCCATCCAGATTCCTTATAGTTAGAAGCAGAGGTACAACTGCCAAGCTTCCTAGGAGCGCTCTCTCTCTCTCTCTCTCTCTCTCTCTCTCATTTGGGTTCAAAGCCTGAAGCTTATGTAAAATATCTGAATAAATGTTTCCCAGTGGAACTCCCTCCATGATAGGCTAAATGCTGCTAATAAATTCCTTCTGAATTTTCTATCTTCTCTTCTCTTAAACTAGGTTTCAGTGTTTCCCTTTCCTGCCCTCCTTGTGATAAAGAAGTGTTAGTTCACAACGCTTCGTGCAACTTCTCTTCTAGTTTAAACCAAACAGAAAGTGAGTTTGCCTTCCCACCTGAAGAAACCAAAATGTAGACAAGTTGTATTAATTGCATACAAGACCCCAAGCATTAGGCATTGAAGAAAATGCCTCTTAGTTCTACAGTCTACCCAGATGGCTTCCTTTAAGGAGTGTCTATACCCAGGTATGGGAAAGGAGCTAAGGGTTGGGAAACCAGCATTGTTACTGATTCAGAAAGAAGAGATCAACTCAGAGAAGGCATATTAGAGGTCCACAGAGAACGTTCCATGTGTTTTCACATGTTTGTTGATCATCTTATGTGTAAAGAGCAAGGGGATGCCATCCCATTGAGGAGGGTTAAGGGTAAGAGCACTGAGCAGCCATGGCAAGCTGAGAAATTTTCAGACAGGCAACAAACCTATTGCATTCCATGATGATTGAAGCCCACCAGTTTTAACTGTTTCACAAGCTAAGGACATGTACTAATGTCAGGTAAATACATTATAACAATATATTACAAACATCATAACTCTATTCTGGACGTTTTTAAAGGTAGATGGGGATGTAGTAGGTTTAAAAAAATGAAACTTTACATAAAAAACACTACCACATGTAAAATGAAAGACTGAGTAGAATTTATGGTAGATTGTCCATTGAATAAAATATTAAGATACAACAGCAATATAAATGTGACATAGAAATAAAGATGACTAAGAAGAGTGAAGGCAGTATCAGTGAGCCGTCACACAACTTCACAAGACTTCATATGAGACTTAATTCCCTGGAGGAGAGGAAGGGGCTGGGACAGACAAAAAACATGAAGAAATAATAGTTAGAAATTTTCAAAATTGTATATAAAACCATAAAGTCACAGAGCCATGAAGGTCAATAAAACCCAGGGGAGAAATACAAAGAAAACAGCCAATAGGTATATAATCATCAAGTTCCTCAGAACTCCTGATTGCTCCTTGTAGTGATAAAATCGAAATATTAAAGCATCAGATGATGGCAGTGTCCTGATAGATTACACAAATGAGAAGAAAAGGGGCAGCAGAAAAAGGTACAGAGATGGCACAGCTTAATCCCCTGTCCATTACAGCATCTGTCTGAGGGGAGGATGGACTTCAGTTGTACAGTATATAACTTACAGTTCACTGCAGGAAGAACTGCGCCATACAGAATATTTAGTGAAAATACTTCAGAGGAAGTGAAATACTGCAGGTTCCATGGATCTATACAGAGAAAGAAGGCGTTCCAAAAACAGCACTTCCAAATGTGCATTTCCTGATCATTTAACTCCCTCTAAGAGGGAATGGGAAGTTTAAACAAAATCAAAATCACCTTTAAGAGTTTGTAATGTGAAAAATACATTGCACTGGTAAAGGGGCAGAAGGGAAGGACTACGAGGGTCTTAAACCACAGAGGAGCTAAAATTTCCTCCTAGGTAGACTGTATAAATAGGTACAAGAAAATGGTAAAGTCACAAAATGAAACGTATGTTTACAAGGCATTGTGTCAATAAATCACCATGATACAAATTAGGAAGGAACAGAAAAGGAAGTCCAGGCATTAGTGAATGGAAGTCTTCAATTAGTGGATGGGAAGACGGTGGTGGTGAGATTGAGGCCATAGCAACAGCCATGTCAAAGTTCGACATCCTCATACTCTGCTTACAAGTGAAAGATTGGAAGGGCATGTGAAAATGAGATCTCACAAAGTGTGCATGTGCCAGATCTCACAACCTGAGTATGCACTAGACCTCACAAACTGAGCATGTGTAGTGTATAGGAAGCACAGTTCAAAAGGATGCAATATATAGGCTGAACAGAACCAATGGGAAAACAGAGCTTGCGAACGGGAATCGCAGCAAAGCTTCAGCCACTCTCTTAAGACCAGGAAACAGATTTTATGGCAACCTTTTTATACTAAAAGCAAACATAAATTGCAAAGGGAGTAATTTTCACTTTAATAAAAATCTCAACTAATTCCTCACATGTGTGTGCCAAACAAAATAACTATCTATAGAAAGGAACCTTCAATAGAAGTGAATGGAAAAATAGAAAAATCCTTGATTTCATGAAAAGAAACATCAATACCCATGTCTTTCAATAGCCAGGAAAAACAAACAGACAGAAAATCAGTAAGAATATAGATTACAGCAACATTACCAACCGAGTTGACTCCATTGACATGGACAGGGCACTCAGTCCAACAGCAGCCGAGCTTTGCTTGTGACTGTGAAGTCTACGGAAAACATCTACCAAAATTGACTCAATATGGGCCATAAACCACACCTCAGAAAACTGGACATGATTTGAATCATATAAATCATGATGACTAATCAGTTAAATTATCAACCAGAAAAATATTCAGAAACATCACTAAATATTTAGAAACTGACCCACTTCTAGATAACCCAGAAACGACCAAAAAAAAAAAAAAAAAAAAAAAAAAAAAAAAAAAAAAAAAAAAAAAAAAAAAAAAAAAAAAAAAAAAGTAAAAAAGTAAAAAAATGCCAATCAGAAGCCAGGAACAAGGGTACCAGCCCTGCATTCTCAGCCCTTGCTTGAATGGCTCTGTAACCAACATGGACCATCTGACAAGACCCTGCTTCAGAAAAATATAAAGGGAACCCACATGAAGACCAAGCTGCACATGGCATGTGGGGGACTTTCCCATCTCTGAGGACAAGGAGAGGGGAAGTTGGGGAGAGGCTGTGAGGGTGGGACTGAGAGAGGGCTACGATCAGGATGTAAAGTGAAGGGATTAATTAATTAAAACATTCAAAGAGATGAACTGTACTGAGAGATGGCTCAGTAGTTAAGAATGCTCACTACTCTTTCAGGGTACCCAAGTTCAGTTCCCAGGACCTGCACTAGATAACTCACAGCTTATTAAAACTCCCAAAGAAGGTAAATTCAGTGGATTCTGCCTCTGTGCGAATCTGCACTCAGATGGACCTATCAATGTACATGTATGAAAATGTATATATAACTAAAAACAAAATAAATCTTAAGAAAAGACATTCAAATGTTTGAATCTATAGTTTACCTCAGAGCTAGATCTAACTGGCTGGATGAACCTCAATGACCTCCTACAGTTGTCTATACCGTTGGGTGACCTAGGTGGCACTCAGATACCTGGTGACTGGCAAACAGCCTGACAACCTTTATTTCTTATAACTTAGTTGTTTGCACAACAGTTGTCTTATTTTATCCTGAAATAAATGATTCTTATAAGACCTCGTTTGTCAGACAAGGAAAGATGAGACAAAAATTATTCTTTGAAATCTTATTATGAAAGCACTTTCTTAGACATGAGATCCCACGTGTGTAACTAACAATAATATTAGCTGTCTATAATGTACTTAGTGTGAAATGATACCACACATAAGTGAGAAAACACTGAAGTATTCCTCAAAGGAGATACACATCAGGATCAGACTCCAGTGTTGTGCTGTTATCTGCAAAGGGCTTTGATAACACTCACACTTAATGGGTCCGTCTCATCATTGGGAGACTTGTTTCTTAATTTAAACATCTATGTGCTCAAAACAGATTTGGACCAACTAGATACTAAATGGAAGGGGTGAAGCAGAGAGCTAGGGTTGTGAAGATTTAATTAGCTGCTGTCTCTTTTCTATTTTCAGGACTTACATGTCTATATTCTGATTTCTTTATATAGTGCTTAAATGCTTAATTCCACATTTCCCCTTTAGTCATATACGACTGACTTCCATGGGTCTATTTTCATTCACTTCTAAATTTTCTCCCTGCTGAAGCTTCCCATGTTTTCTGCCATGAGGGGCACAACCTGACCACCTTCTTGTCTGTTTAACATTTCAAGATTTTTTTTCTCCTTCCTTCCCTGTCTTGTATCTAATGAGCAAATTATCTAAAAATAGATATGTTCATCATTCTACAAAATGTTGTATCTCCTGTAGATTGGAGGCCAATGTGATTGTAAGAGACATGTGTCTGGCAGACAGTGCCTTCAGTGCCAGGATGGATTCTATGACCTGCAGGCGCTGGATCCTGACGGCTGCCGTCCCTGTGACTGTAATCCCTCTGGGACTGTGGATGGAGACATTACCTGTCACCAAAATTCAGGCCAGTGCTCGTGCAAAGTGAATGTTATTGGTATGTATGATGCACAGGTTTACAGCCACATCTCTATTCTCATCTGTGGGGGTAAAGCCTCTATTTGATTTCTTAACTGAAGGGTAAAACCGATTTCCTTGCTCAAGGCTGGGAAACACAGTTCAGATGAAATTAACTGTCTAAAAAAATGACTAAATTAATAATTCCATCAAGCTATAGTTTGAAGCTTAGTTTAATCAACCCTTTAGAAGTTCCTTTAGCCAGTAGATGCTTTAGGTACAGAAACACAACTAATAAGTCATAGAAAAATATAAATTGCCCGCTACATAGATGTTTCTTTTAGAAAATTAGCACTTTTTCAAAATGTTTTACACTTAATAAGTTCTAAGCAAATCATTTTTCTGCTAGTTTTAATAGACCAAAATAAATGGAATTTTTTCCAAGACATTCTGTGCTAAAGGGTACTTTGTGATAAATCTTTCCATTTTTTCTATTATATTTCTTTGAACTGTCCCTATGAAATGCAAAGCAAGTCAACATAATTCCACACATCATATTTATTGCTAGAGTTACTTATAAAGGGTCACATAATTTTAATTTTGTAATTCTGTACCAAGCTGATTATAATAAACAGTGGGCTTCAGTGTTATTTATCATTTTTTTATACAAGACATGCTTTTTTGTTTGTTACTCCCACAGGTATTTTTCAGAAATTAGATTTGATTATAGCAATTTATTACATCCAGCACTTTTGAGGGGAACCACCGCCACATAAGGACAAAATTTATCAAGTGCCCAAAATGCACCACGTACATAATGCACTTTGAAATTTTGATGTATGAGAATATTATGAGGGGAAAGTTTGCTGATGAAGTGCACCCTGTGTTCTAACTGAGCATGCCCTGCCTCCTTCGTGAAGTGCACCCTGTATTCTAACTGTGCATGCCGGCTCCTGATGAAGTACAGCCAGTGTTCTGGCTCCTGCATGAAATTTAAACAAACAAACAAACAAACAAACCTTTCTATTGTCACCCAAGACACCAAGTCCTGTGTGGTTTTACTGAGACCTGAACTTCAAAATAATAAAAATACCTACCAGTGATATTTACACTACACATGAACACACACACACACACACACACACACACACACACACACACACACACACGTGCGCATACATATGCATATATTTGTATGTATTTGCATGTAATTCTGAATGATGTATTTTTGTGTGATATAATCCAATCTGTTTTGTTCACACATACATATACAAAACTCCACATCTCTGGTAGACAAACATTTTAATTAATTGAAAGATGATGGACAGGCCTAATGACATCACCCAGAGCCCCTCTGGCTTAAGGAAAGATTACATAAAAGTGGACAATATTACTCCCGCCTTTATTTATGGCAAGCACACAAACACGAACTTATAAAAACAGTCTAGCTGACTTTTGGAGGGCAGCTTGGCTCTATACGTGTGAGGAGTGACATGTCGAATTCCTTCAGTGTGGTTTTCTTTGTTCTTAGGTGTGTGACATGTTTTAAATTCAGGATATGGAAACACAAGTTAGCCCACGTCTTTGTACACAATGGAGTGGTGGCTTCTCTATTTCTGTGACATGCGTCCTGTGGTAGTTGGATCCAAAAGCTTGAAAAGGAAATTTTAATTACTTATACTTCATCGAAATCTTCACCATTCACTGTTGCCCTTTACTGGTGCTACAAACGGTATTCTGCAGGAAAATATAAATATGTAATTTGTGAAGATTAAATCCTCCGTTTAACAATACTGTAAATGATGATTTCCAGAGTAAATCCCCACCAGTGAAATACTTTTAACAAAATCGCGCACTTGACGTGAATATATATTTTCCTAATAGGATTAGCGACCGTCCTTGCTGAAGATTACCTCCTTAATAGGAAGAAACAAACTCCCTGAAAATACAAGGGTGTGTTGTGTGCATTTCAGAAGGCAAACTGTTTGAGTTAACAAAACTGTTAAATCTTACTAATGATTCTATCACCGGTAAAATACATTACCACCAATAATCTTATTAAAGTAGGTCATTCATCTAGAATAAAAAGGGAAGACTGTGAGTTAAATGCCGAGTGTGCTCACTCGCCTGCACTTGTTAGCTCCAAGTGTGATGCCCTGTAGGCCTCCGCGAGTATCGTTAGGAATAGATTACCTGTCAGGAATATCTATGGCATATTCAAATAAGCACTGTGCATATTTTTAAAACTGATCTGATATGAATCCATGTAGACCGATTTTAATAGTTCAAAATGAGTCATAATTCTTGTTAACAATACAGTTATTTTTAAAATTTGCAGCAATTGCGGTCCTTTTTTATTTTCCTTATTGAAATTAAATGATATGCCTTAGGTGAGCCATTCATCATTGTTAAAGAACTTGCCTTCTGCTAGAGTTTGAATGAATTTTTGTCCATATACATACATATTATGCATTTTCTTCCAGCTTAGGGCTACTTTTCTCCATATCCAGTGCCCGTGTGTGTATTTGACTCTTGTTTTAGGACTAATTTTTTATTACAATTATACAATTATAGTTTGAAATAGATGTCTCAATTGATTCAGTACACTGAGAGCAGGTATTTACATTCCATAATATGTGAAGTGTGTGTAGTGTAAAGGAAGGACTTGGCGCCTACACACTGCTCTTTTGCAGTCTCTTAAATCCCTTTCCACGCTGTGTCCTTTTTTGAGACTAACCTGAGTTGTCAGAGGTTTAAGTTTCGGTGGCAAAACATTCTTCTCCATTTGTAAAATGCATGTACGTGCTCCTCTGAAGTGGAATAACATAAGGCTCCGCGTTCACTCTGTGCTTGAACAGGTGTGTTTGGATCACATGGTTTGACAAGCACTGAGATTGCTTTATGAGCCAAGGCAAGCATAATTTATATTAATTGAAAATGATAAAATATAGGACCCTGCAAAGGATTAAAATAAAAATTACTCTGGATAAGTTATATTTATGTGAATTATTTAATTTTTAACAGCTATCACAAAGGCAGTTATCAGACTGATGCTTTATTTTTGCTCCTCCCCCAGTTTTTAAAGGTATACTAAACAAATACAGATTTGGTATATTTACAGGTTACAGCCTGGCACTTTGGCATGCAGACAATTCGTGATTGCTTGAGGCTAATAGGCACATCCAAACCACATGCTTTAACATGTTTGCAGTAAAGAATATTAACATGTATTCTTTTACAGGTTTTTGCGTGCAAGATTTAAAAAAGTTTTCCATAGGGACTCTAGCTACAATGATAGTGAATTGGATCCTGTTTACTCTGTCTAGCTGGTATTTTGTACTCTGCTTATCCTCCTAGAAAGAAATCTTATTAGCTCTCTTCAGGCAATTTTGATTTTTAGAAAGGTTACTTGAGTGGTCACGCACTTTTATTTTAAAATTCTTCCATAATAGTTTTGATGTGTGTGAAAGTGGGTAAAAGTCCCCACATGCATGCAACAGAAGTGATATATGTATTCCACATTCTATGTTGCATTGATTAGCAATTAAATTCTACAAAGCACCCTGCTTACCACTTGCATGCTAGAGCTAAATTACTATTGCCATAGCATTTTGCATATATGGCCATCCTGGAGGGGTCCTCTCTGTGGTGCGGATCTGTGTTCAATGCTTAATCTTCAGCCCTCGTCAATGACGTTATTTTTCCTCCCTTCAACCCTTCTAATGTGTTTTGTTTCCAGGGCTTAGATGCAATCGCTGCAATTTTGGATTTAAATTCCTCCGGAGTTTTAATGGTGATGGATGTGAGCCTTGCCAATGTAACCTCCACGGCTCAGTGAACCAACTCTGCGATCCACTTTCTGGGCAGTGTGCATGCAAGAAGGAAGCCAAAGGACTAAAGTGTGATGCTTGCAGAGAAAACTTTTATGGGTTGCCCTGGAGTGCTTGTGAGGTCTGTAACTGCAGCAGGGCTGGCTCCCAGGCTGGGACCGTCTGTGACTCTGAGACAGGCCAGTGCGTTTGTAAGCCCAATGTTGGAGGGAGACAATGTAGTCAGTGTAAAGCAGGGTACTTCAACCTACATCAGAATGATTCCCACCTCTGTTTGCCTTGTAACTGCGAGAAGACTGGGACGGTAAATGGCTCTCTAAGGTGTGACGAGTCAACTGGGCAGTGTCCTTGCAAACTAGGGGTAACTGGTCTGCGCTGCCACCAGTGCGAGTTTCACTGGTTCAATTTGACAATGGGCAATCCTCAAGGTTGTCAGCCATGCGACTGTGACTCCTTGGGGACATTACCTGGAAGCACTTGTGACCCCATCAGTGGCCAGTGTCTATGTCTACCTCATCGACAAGGAAGGAGGTGTGAGCAGTGTCAACCAGGTAAGAGAGGCTCCTTATCAGTTCAAGGATCGCAGATGATCCCCGTTTCTGGTTTCAGCTTATGAAGACTGTATGTTCAACACCATTGCTGTGTTTATACCATCCAAACCGAGCTATTTGACCTGCCTGAGACTGTCTTGTCCTTGTATTTCCTGTTTGTGGGGAAAGGGGGGCACTTTAGAGGAATCAAACATACTTCCTGATACAGGCATGCTATAATTTCTTCCTTTGAAATGGGTACATTTTTAATCAGTTAAAAGATATGTAACTGAGAAAAGGATTAATATTTTGTTTTCTAACAAAAAAGAGAAAGAGAGAAGAATTTGACTTAATCATCTGTACAATATCAAATATCTAGATGATGGATCAAATTTCTAAATGAGGTGACTGGTAAAAATGTTATTAAATAAAGGGATGTGTACTCTGGTATCATAAGGATACATCTAGGATTATTTGTAAATGCCATCAAATAAGTAAGTATATGGTTGTCTGATCTCACTGTATAGAAGTCTGTTTTTTTTTTCAACTGTTTCCTAGTGGGAGTAAAGACCTTGCTTTTTAAAAGAATTTTAATACTTTATAATTAGTTGATCATATTTTCAGTACAGCTGAAGCTATATTGATTTAGGAAAATTGCAGGAGTTGGGTTTTTCTCTGGGGTCTGTAACACTGTAGCCATGGTCCTTGGTTAGGTGCTCAGACACAGGTAGAAGTTGTCTCCTACTGAGCTGACCTTAAGTCCAGGGAGGTAACTGTTAGTTATTCCCAATATATAAGTGCCCTTATTTCACTACTGAGGATATCTCGCCAGCAGAGAGAGATCATGAATTCAAGAAGGGCTTGGAGACAACATGAAATGGAAGAAGATGGGGAAGGGGGTATGTATGATGCAAATATAGGGTCCTTATCCTATGAGAGAAAAACAAGATGGATAAAGCCACTTAATTCATAATCCCATGAACTTCAAAGCCAAAAAAAAAGAAAAAAAAACATAAAATTATAAGAACAAGGCTAAGATCAGTGGTTGCCAGGAGCTGAGCCTTGTGGAAGAGAACTGACTGGAAAGAGACACCAGGAGAGGTTCAGGTAAATTAGCATCATTAAAATTTGATTGTGAGTAGCTACATAACCACCAGTTTTCAAAATCCATTGATACATACAAGTAAATCTAGGAAATGTCACTTTAGGAAGCTACGCTAAACGTAGTAAAAGGAAATTTCCCCATCACCCCGCCCCCAGGCTACAACATTCATATTCTCCCTTTCCTCCCCACCCCCCCACCCAAAGAGGCTTCCCTGCTCCCTCTTCTCCCTCTGCAGATGTTTGGCCACCATGTGTTCCTGATGATGCCTATGATTCTAGACCCAGTTATGCAGATGGACTTACAAGCCACCTGCCTTTTACAGTTCCAAGCAGTGGGAGGGCATTCTTTTTTGGTTCCTTTTAACAGGATGTGCACCCCTGAGCTAATTCTGCATAGACAGAGATGTCAGGACATCTCAAGTGATCAGCATATCCAGGAATCAGTTTTACCTTGGTATAAGGAGTCAGTGTCCCCAGGAAGTAAGAGCATTGTGGAGACCCAGGTCAACAGGTTGAACACAGCTGCTACTTCTGTGCCTTTTCCCCTTGAGCAACCTCTCAAATTTGCGGTCTGTTGAGGTTTTCTCTCCTGAACTAATTTGTGTTCTTTCTTTAAAAAAACATTTGCCTCTAAAAAGATGTCTCATTCTTTGGGTACAGTCTCCAGCATGGTGAATAACCAAGATTTTGTGTCCTTGTTTTTCAATGGTAAAGGGATTCCCACAGGTCCAATGATGTATATTTTGGCTAATTATCTTCTGGTAAAATGGAATGTTTCATTCTGACTAAACTGTGCATATACTGTGTATGTCACCTATTTCAAAGAGCTTTTCTAGTTTTGGGTAAAACTTGAAACAAAACCTTCTCCTTTGATGAAGATCTGAGGCAGCACCCAGATATCTGGGTACCCTTAACAACCCCGACTGTGGTCTTCTGAGTGTTTCAGTGTGTTGTGTCAATGCGGACATAGAGAAAAAAAAAAGCAATAGCCAAACAGATGAAGAAAGAACAAGCTTTTCTTTCTCTGTGCATCGTGGACCTCTGCCTCACCTGGACAGAATGTCTCTGATTTTACATCTCTTCCCATTTTGTTCCTAACCAGGGTGACACATTGCTTCCTTCCTTTGGCTGTTTGCCCTCACAATGTCTCTGCAGTGGAGAGCTCCCAAAGCGCCTTTGCCGTCACATACAACCAAAGGAACCTCCTCTTGGCTGACACCTTCCAACTCAAACACCCTTTGCAGGCAGCTTAGCCACTCTGGTTCTGGTTTTAGTGTTGGTGGGTGGGGTAAGGGCCGGATGACTAGCTCCAAAGATATTCCTGTCTCCGTGTCCCTAGTACTGGAATTACAGGTGCACGCCCCCACACATGGCTTTTTAACTTGTATTTTTCTGAATTCAGGTCTTCATATTTGTGTGACATCTCCCCAGCTTCCAATTTGTGTCTATCTTAATGCTTTGGTTTGTCCTTCTTGGTACTTCCATGGCCAGCCATTACAGGATACTTTTGTGATTTCCCAGACTGATGGCTACCAAGTATGAATTTATTTCCTTTAGAATTAGAAATTGAAACAGAGCTGTGTATTCAGCATGTGTAGGATTGGTTGATTTCTTCCAATAAAAGTTCTCATTTAAAAGAATGTCTAACTCCCCATCATACCTTTAGTGAACCAGAAATATTTTCTAAACATTCAGCATCAGTGTTTTAAAAGATGAGTTCATTCAAGACTCTAAATATGTAATCATAAGGCAAATTTGAAAATGTACTCACATTTATTTCATGTGCTGGTTATTATTTGAGTCTGG
This sequence comes from Mus minutoides, assembly GCA_902729485.2. Taxonomy (NCBI): domain Eukaryota; kingdom Metazoa; phylum Chordata; class Mammalia; order Rodentia; family Muridae; genus Mus; species Mus minutoides. The sequence continues at coordinate 6,249,053 of LR749488.1, forward strand.
AAAGAAGTTCAAGTTCAAGAAATCATGTTATACTTTCATTCCAAATACCTTCTTTTATTACTTCTTTTTATGAAAGTTGTATTTAAAAGGGGGAAGCATCCCTTTGTGTATATATACCACATTTTTTTTTTACCTAGCCATCAGCTGATGGTAAAGAGAATTGGATCCTGTCACTTGAGACAACCTGCATAGAACTGGAGGTTGGGTGTTAAGTGAAATAAGCGAGGCTCAGAATGTGTGAGCTCACCCTTATGTGGGATGTTGATAAGTTGGGATCACATAAGCACAGGGAAGGGATAGGAAGCAGACTGGGAAGTGTAGGAAGATGGGGAAGATTGGTAACTGGATTCTAAGAAGATTGGCATGCTGTGGAGGAGTGTAGTGAATATGGAATGACCTAAATACTTCTAAAGGACTAGGCAGAAAGGAATATTTGTTTTTAATTTGTAATCAATATTTTAATTAATTCTTTGAAAATTTTACGCAATGTTTTATTCATATTCTCCCTATTTTCTCTCCCCTTAATCCATCTTGTTTCCACTCACAAGTCTCTGCTCCCCTAAGTTCCTGTCTTTCTCCTTTTTTAAATTTAATAACCTGTTGACTCTAATTTGTGTTGTCTATATCCTTCTGGTTGTGGGGTCATTCAGTCTCATGCGACTGACCTACAGGAGCCACACCCTAAGAGAGAACTGATTTGCCTTTCTTGGAAAGCTAGCAGCTGTCTATAGATCCTCAGTTAAGGGTTCTTGAACTTCTTCTCATGTCATGCTAGGTAATAACTGGCTTGATATTGTACAGGCCTTTTACAGGCAATCACAGCTGCTGGGAACTCATGAATATAGTAGTCCTGTCATGTCCAGAAAACACACACACACACACACAAACACACACACACACACACACTTAGTTGACCCCATATATATGTTGATATGTATCAGTTTTAAAAAGATTGAATTAAATTTAAATCAAAACTTGATGCAAAAACATATTAGGTGTAGGTAGCATTAAAATGAGAATGATTGTGTTGTTAAGAATGTCAACCTCTTGGCTGGAAAAATTTCTTAGTAGTACAGAGCCCTTGTAGCTTTTGCAGAGGACCCAGGTTCAATTGCCAGTACCCCCAAGGTGTCTCACAACCACCCATAACTCCTGTTTCAAGGGATCAAATACTCTCATCTGGCCTCTATGAACACAAACGTGTTTGTGGTGCAAAGTCATACTAAGTATTCATACACATATAATTAATCAAATAAATTTATAACAGAATGCCAACCTCAGATCGTGACAATTTAATGGGAAAGGCAGTAGATAAAGGACGTGATTAGGAGATACAGTTCTTGTAGCCACTGGCTTGTTAGTGGCCACCATCTGCCTTCAGCAATCAACAGCTCTGGGCTTCTTCCAGCATCCGTTTCTACTCAGTGGTAGGCAGTGCTGTTTCTAAGTACGTGAATGGTGCCCACCGATGCTTCATTCTACTCCCAATCCTTTGGTCAAGACTGATTTTCATGTCCATAGAGAGCTAACTATAAGAGAGACTTGAGTTTGTATTAAACATATGAGCCCCTGTTATAAAAATGGGAAAGATATTGTATTGATGCAAATAACCAGCAAATAACAAACTTGGAAGTAGTCCATTTGCTAACTCTTGAGGAAATCCCTCCAGCATCAATGAGTTTGCCACTTTTTACATGTCTCTACTTATTAGTGAAATTTGAAATAATTACCCAAAGATGCTAAAGGCCAGTGAGGCACTGAGGGGATGATACATGAACAAAATCTCTTGTTAGTTTTTGGAATTTTTTTCCATATATTTCATAGTGCTCTGATTACAATCTCATATCCGTCTCACTCATGTACTTCTTAATATGGGGTCTCCTCCTCAGGCATCTGTAGATACTGACCTGGGATTATAAACTGGAATGGAATTGTAATACTCCACCAAGCAGTACAGTTGCTTATACTGATAAATCTTCCCTCTACCAAGAAGACTTTTGATCATGGATACTGGAGATGTCTTAGACTAATCAAATAAATTTGTATTTGCACTACTGAATGGAGCTTTCATTGAGTGACAGTTGGCAGGGAAAGTGGTAGTAAGCTAAACTACAAATGCATACGTAATATCCACTTTACAGCAATGGTCTGCAGAGCTTCAGGGCTGCTCCATTCTGTTGCCGTGAAGCTCTTCCTCAGTGCCACCAACTGCTCTGAATGTTTTAAAGTCTCTGGATGGCAAATTGAACAGGAGTGATCTTGGTATAAGCAGAAACTGCCTTGTGCAGAGGAAAAGCAGACTGAGTTTGTCACCATTTCTTAGTATTTTTTTGTTTGTTTGTTTCCACTTTTTCCTTATTTAAGATTACAAGTGCTCAATTTAGAGAACACAGCCCAATCAGCTACTCTGAGTATTTCTCAGACTCTCCAACTAAGGAAACTCCTGACTAAGCATCCTTGATGCATAAGATATTAGACTGTCTTTGTACATAAGATAACTGAATTAGTTAGCCCTTGTCCCAAAGACATTGATGCGCTGAGAAATTAAATAGGCACAGGGTAAGGCAAATATAGAAATGCTTAAGGGTGAGCACTGATTTTTCATCATGGGCTGTAATATCCACTCTGCCCTCCTGTAAAGAGGATGGAAATTGTCCCCATCCTTTTAGAAGGAGTTTTGTGGCATCTCTACTTCTGTAAAGAGCAAAAAGGAGTTAGTCTCCTAAAGGATAAGCAATTAGTATCATTTAAATTCCAAATAGAAGGCTGGGGCAGGGGGAGTTGAGGTTAGGCATTCCAGGGCAGGATCAAGGTAGAGGTGGGGTTGGGGGCTGGAGTAGGGGTACCAGGGAAGAATCAGGTAAAAATAAAGATGGAGAGTGATTTTCCAACACCTTCTCCTTTTAAAATTTATGTTTACCAAGATTCTCACTGGCACAATTTATAAACCAAAGACTTGTGACTTAAAGGAGTCAATCCTCCTCAAAGCCCTCTACTTTAGCTCTACCATAAGCAACTGCCCCATGGCTTTCAGTCTTTTTATACTTATTAAAATTTAATATTTTTAATATTGTCCATTTATTGTTCCACCTTGATCTTTGTTTTAATTATATTTGGGTGTATGCATGTGTGAATGTGTGTGTGTTTGTAGGTCAGAGGACATCTTTGGGGAGTTAGTCCTCTCCTTCTCCCATGAGAGATCTGGAGATGGAGTCAGGTCATCAGGCATGACAGAAAGTTGCTTTATCATCTGAGCCATCTTGTCATCCTGTTTACTCTTTTGAATTTAGAGACTCTCTGTGGTCAGTCCATGAGTACATACTTCCCCATATGGATCCTAACATTTCTTTCCCATGGTTCTGTCTGTGCTCAGGGGTGACTGCTCTGACTCTTTAGATCTACTTTTGAACTAGCCATAAATGCATTATACTTCTTTTCTTGAAGAAAAGAAAGAGTATTTGCCTTTGCATCACCTTATAGAAATTGTTTGGGTATTTTTAAGAACCAAACTCTGTGACTGAAGACATTGACCGCCTTTTCTACTCCAAGGACAAGACATTGACCGCCTTTTCTACTCCAAGGACGGACCATACGCACTGTTTTCCCTTGACTGTTGCAGTTTGCAGAAGTTCAGGCGCTTGACCTTCCTCTTCTGTCTTGGGCAAAATCTTTAGCCTTGCCCCACAGCTGGATTCCACACCTCACCTGTGCAGTCGCCTCATGTTGGGTTCTGGATTTTCATAAGTCTCTATCTTTGCTTGTCTTGGTTTATTTGTATAAATGGATCAACATATGCTCCCGTAGCATCTAAAAAGAATCTGAGGAACGAATTCATTGCATTTTGTATTTCTGGAGAAGTCTTTATTGTCTGAGACTATCCAAGTACAAAGAGATGTGTGAAACTTTACTTGTCCTTCAAACAATTCTCATAAAATAGCATGCCATTGTTTTAGAGGTCTTATATTTTCTCTCTCTCAGCTTTTTAGATGCTTCTATTGCTTCTTTCATTCCTATGTATCTTGTTTTCAGAAATTGCCCAGCTGGTATACTTTTTATTTAACAATTCTGCTGATCAGTAAACCATTTTTGTTTTGGTACAAGCACTCTTTTGTTCTGCAGAAATCTACCTCATAGATTTGCTGCAAGATGTAGACTGGTTTTGACCAGATAACTAACTGCATGCCAAGCCTGGCCAGGTTGAGATATAGAATTATCTGTCACTGGCAGCCTTTCCCCAATCTCCCTGTTGGATGCCACACCCCATAGTTGTTCTACCAATCCCTTTTCCCCTGTCTTTTCGTTCTGCAGCTGAAGCTTTCTGTCTTCTCCTAAACTGTGAGCCCAACAACCTCTTCCTTGGGGGAAGGATAAATCAACCCCGTATTGGACTAGAGAGATTTTTGATGCTTTGAAGCTCACACTTTCCTTTCTGGGTTTATGTGAGTTTGATCAATATGCTTATTGTGGGACTTTCTACTGAAAATCCTTATTTTCCCCTTAGATGTCTGTTATTGACTGCTATCCCCTTTTAGAGAAAAATAATTTCATTTGGGGGAATTTTTAGAAGGAAAAGATTGCTCAATCTACCATGTTTAACTGACAGTGCTGCCCCGCATTTTCTGGGCTGTAATCTTGTCATGTCAAATCATTCTAACCAGGCTTGACTCCTCTTCTTCCCAGAGCTCCCGATTCATCCATCACACTCAGTCCTGGGGGCTTTATCTCACAGTGCGACTCCATTTTGACCACTTCTTAACACTCCCAGTCACTCCTCTCCAGTCTAAGCTACTTGTTCCTGGACTAGCCAAGCAAATTTCAAACTCTCTCACCCTCTGCTTTATCTTTCTTCAAGGACTCCTGGCCATGTCATTGCGGAGACAGGTACACCCCTAAAGTCAGCCAAGTCTGGTCAACCCAGCCTCCACTGGCTTTCCAGCAGAGTGAAGCACAAAGTAGGCTGGCTTTCCCCGGCACCGCGGTCTGCAATTTCCAGAGGCTCCCTGACTATGTTAGTGTCTCCCCAGCCACCTGCTGGTACTGTGACTCTGTACAGTCTTGCAATGCTCTCTCTCAGGCATATGGTACAGAACCTTCATAAACGACTATCCATAAATATTTATTGAATGAGTAATTATGTATAAAAATACCTCCATTGCATTTGCCTATTTTTAGGCGTGGGAACAGCAAAGGCCTGTGGAGATGTCCTTGTGCCTCCAGATGATCACTTTCCTACTCTGCAAGTAAGAATGATAGCCCAAGTTGTGTGTGCTTTGAAAACAAAACAAGATAAAGTGTTCACACATGCACACCCACTGTAAGAATGGGCACAGTGTAATCAGGATGACTTGGTTTTGCCATCTTCTGACGTAAGAATTTCCCCTTTGAACTTTGTTTTCTGGCTTTCATTTCTTAAGATGACACTTCTTCCTAGGAAGTGGACATGCTTCCCAGCAGCTCTCTCTACTTTTCCCTACTTCTTTGAGGATGCGAGTCCAAGATCACGTAACACAGGGTACCTGCATTCCTAGGCACATGCAATAGGACCCAGAGAGAAAAATCCCAGCCTAAAAACCCTGCCTGCTTCTCTTCTGTGACTATAAATATAAATTGGCCCATGCTAGAGGGCTCCACATAGATTCTTGCCCCACTTTCTTAAAAAGCATCATTGAGAAAGGTTTGTGTAATGAAATCTCATGTATTATTAACCTAACCTTAGTACAGACGTACAAGGAATGGGCTTAATTCAGCTGAAATTTATAGGCAATTTGTTAACACAGCAATGTGCACCAGAGAGCACGTTAGAGACACATTGGTTTTAATACGCCATTCAATAACTTGAGCAGAGGTTAAAAATCCTGCTTAACCTCCATTAAGTATTTTTAAAATGCTTTAATTTAAAATTATTTGTAGTGTGTGTATAAAGATGAATGTACACATACCCACAATAATAAATACAGCACTAAATATGTTTCCCCTGTTTTGTTTTGTTTTTTTTTTTTTCTCCAGCTCTGGATGACCTCGTACCGTTCAGCAGCCGTGCTTAATCAGAGGCCAGACTGAGAAAGGCAGGGAGGGATGTCAAGCCATCCTGGGCTAGTGACCCTCCCATGTCCTTGAGAACCAGAGGCAGACAGGGGGTTTTATTGAGGGCATTGCAGCTTTGAAATACAATAAAGCCTAGTTTATAATCGAAACAGCTTCTCGTGACATGTTGAGTCCTAATAGAACAATGCTTCATGTTTTCTCCAGCATTGGCTTCTGCCTTTTATTTTATAAGTCACATAGACGATTAGGGAGTAAAACAAAGTATCTTGTTTCATTAGGAAGCATATCCTCATGGCTAAGTGATGGGCTCATAAACCAGAATTTCATGAAGACCCTGCCGATGGAACTGGAATCAGGTGGCTGATGTTCTATTCAAAATTAGAGCCTCTGTTGGTGTATAGAGAATCTAATCACACCAATGTCCTGGTGCTTGGTGTGAAAAGAAAGTTTGAGTTAATGTGTTTGCCCCAGTGATCTGGGTCTCACAATAAGAACCTCTCCCATAATAAAGGGCTAGAAAAGAATCTTGCCTTGGAGAACCTGGACTACACTCTTCAGAATATGTGGAAGGAGGAAAGAGTTATTTTAACTTCCATTTAGAAGAATCTCATTTCTGTGGAGACTTCATAATAACAGTTTCAGTAACAATAGTGCATAATAATTGCTGAGTATTTGCCAAGTGCTCAGCTCCGCCTTGGAGCCTGGCTGTGAAGTCCCAAGTAATATGCATATTTCTATGATGGAAGATCCATTCTCTCCTCACCTAGTAAGGCAAAAGGGAGTAGAATCTTAAAATAGAAGAGGCATTTAGAAGTCCCTGAGAATCTGACCACAGAAGATGTGCCTCAATCTATGGCACTTTCTCTGAAAAAAAAAAATGTCTTAAATATCCACTAAAAACCACTTGAGGGTGTTTTGAATGAGATATAGTTTCAAATATCTATAATGTCTCATCTTCAGCTTCCCCTCAACCCGTGATACTGGCTTGTTGCTGCAGGCCTTGGGAGATCTCATTTGTTGTGGAAGATCCAAGTGATAGGCATGGAAAAAAATAGCACGGTTGTGGGCTGCTTGCATGAGTGAATGAAAAGCTGAAGAGGAGGCTCTAGAAATGGGATTATCTATACAGACTAGGTTGGAAGAATTTATAGATAGTCTCTATACCATAGAGAAGATACTTGGAAGTATTGATTTGCTAGATACTGAAGTGCAGTAGAATGGAAACATAATTTAAAAGTTTGACTTGAGTTGTGACAATATGTATGAGCGTGTAATCATTTTCGTCTTCCTGATATTATCAGTATTTGTATTTTTACTTTTTAATTATGTTTGTATGTGATGCTTAGAAAGTATGCTATGACTGGGCATGGTGGTCCATACCTTTAATCCCAGTACTGGTAAGACAGAGACAGGCATTTCTCTGTGAATTCCAGGATAGCCTGGTCTTCATAGTAAGTGGCTACCCAGCTTGGGCTTCATAGTGAGACGCTGTCTTAAAAAAAAACAAGGAAGGAAATGAAGAGAAAACATGCTTCTAAGAGTCTTCCCACATACTCACGGATGCTCACGCACATAAGAAAGCTGAACTTTACAGAAACCTCACAAGTCCACTAGAAAACTTAAGGCCTTGGCCTCTACCTCTCCATTTGCTGTAAAAGCAAGACAATTAGGCGGGGTGCTGACATTTCCATCTCTCATTTGATTCATCAGATGATTTGTCAAAAGTCACACTTTTCATTGTCCCGATGCTTACACATCCCTTCCCACATTCCCTGCAAGGCTCGGCCACCCTGACCAGTGACTCTTGACTCACAAATGCCCGATGATCATGTTTTCCTCTTATTGGGAAAAATACTTTCATACTTTAAGGGATATTTATCCAGCTGTCCACCCATCTTTTATCCAGCTGTCCATCCATCCTTCCATCCATCTGTCCACCCATCCTTCCTTCTGTCTACACTTCCTTCCATCCAACTGTCCTTCTATCTTTCCATCCACCCATTAAGCTATATATTCATTTCATTGCTGTATCCAGTTTTCACTTGGCACATCTATTTAATATAGTACCAGATACTGGGCCCTGGGCTCCTTTAAGACATAACATTGCAAACATACAAGGGCCTTATGCTTTAAACAGGGAATGCTGCTTTCTATAAGTGCAAGGAGCATGTAATATAGATGAAAATGATGGGTTCTTCAAGGATGGGGGCATGGATAATTTAATAGAGAAAATCTGAGCTTGGCTTTAAGAGTATATAGAACTGGTAAGGTAACAGAAGAGTGAACAGTTGCCAAAAGAGAAAATAAATGCATAGCATTTGCAGCATATCTAACTTAATAAGAGTATTAATTGTTCTAAATAATACTGGAGTGAGGGGCATTATGTTTGTACTCCCTGGAACATTGGGTCTAAAGCATGGAAAATGCTGCGGCATTGTTTTTATTAAAAAATACCCAAATGAAGAGAAGCATTAGAATCCTGATTTGAAAATGACAGCCATTGGCACTGCATCCAGACACCCTAATTATCCAGCCCTTCTCACCATAGATTCCTCTCACGAACATCCTGCCCATAGTTTAAGGTGCAGGGTACTGTCTCCTAATGGCCTATAATGAGTACTGAGCCAAGTGTTGCCCTCCTTTTCTAAGCATGGCCCAGAGGTTAAGTTTATTTTCTTTCTCCCATTTCAGGACCTTAGCAAAGCCTAGTTGTTCATGGTCCCCAGGAGGGATATTGCTAGGAAATGGCTCTCGTTTATGCTTAGGACAGGTGCTGTGCTGCACAAATAGCCCCAACAGGGGATGATGCCCCCAGTCTTGCTAATAATGTAGTACTCCGGGGGTTCTCTGGGGCTCTTTTGCATACAGCAGTGTTATGATATGATGGCCACTCTCTGTCAGCTGGACACTCCTTCCTCTAGCTGAGGTTTACATTGTTTAGGACCATGAGTTAGCTGAAATACAAGAAGGAATGATAAGCTTTACCAGGCTGATTCGTGCCTGGGAACTCTCAGCTCTACATAAAACAAAGTTAGTACATTGGCCTGATGATGGCTGTGTTTAAGAAGGCAGCAGAAAGACATTCATGAGGGAGAACAGTTTCAGGAAAAAAAAATCACTTACCATGATACAGATGTGAAGATTCGGACCGTGAAGCTAAGCTAATGGAGTGAGATCAGAGATGTATTGAGTTGCAGAAGAAATTAAGGTCAGTTATAATTAAGCCACACTCAGGAGTGGAAGTTTAAGTGGAAGGGGAGGGGAGGGAAACGTTGTTTTCTATAGTTGGAAGCCATCAAAGAGAGGTAATGGTCTAGAATTAGGCACATTCAGGTGGTGTGGCAAGTAATCGGTGTGCAGGAAGTTGCCTTCGTCATCCTAATTGAACTGCTTAAAAATAGGACAACTAAAATACTGGTGGGATTAACCTTTCTAATCAAGTCCTGGAAAGAGGCACATTCTCTCGATCCTCCAGTGTGGGTGAGACCTCAACCGTTATTCTCTGCACACTGACGTCCACCATGCCTGCTTCCTGCCTCTGTGGGTGCTTTGTGCTTTTCACGCTTTCTTTGGTGGTTGTCCTCTGCTTATGTCTCTGATACCTTTCTGTACAGTGTCTTGCTAGCCAAGATATGAGCTACACAATCTTATATTCCAAAGTGCACCCCCATTTGTATATACAGAAAAATGGATCTATACAAATCTGTGTCTCAAATCTATTGTAATAAGTCCAAATTAATTCTAAGTATCTATGCTAATGGGTCATTTACCCAACCTGGTGAGATGTTAGGACTCCCTCCGTGATACCACCCTTATGAATGTAAGGAGCTAGGTATCTTGCTCCAAAGAAAGGACAGTTCCTTCTCAGAGATCAAAGAGAAGCCTTAGGAGTTAGTGACTTGGATCATATGACAAACAAGATACTGGAATAGGTATTAGCTGATGTGACTATAACCTATTCCTGCAAATGGACGTAAGAATAAACATAGAGAAATAAAACGTATAATCTGGCTGTAAATTGTCATGAAGATAATGCTCCCTGAGCCATCTGCCTGGGTGTTCTAGATCTTTCTATGTATCCCATTCACTGTTGACAAACATATTTTTTACTGCTTTTGAAGGTGTCTAAGACCATTGCTAGGACAAGGACAGAGTAGAGTGATTTTTTTTGTGACTTTAGGATTATGGCTTCTTTGTAACTAGATCCTGCAGTGTATGAGAGATCTGAGCAGTTATCCTCTGCTTTTCCTAATACAGCAGACAACGCAGGGAGGGGTAGCTTTGTTTTCTGGCTTATTCTCTTCAGTAAGACTAATATATCACCAAGCTTAATGGTCGTGACATTACTATATTTTCATTTGCCATAACTTTACTCAATAGGCAGTTTCTGTGGTATCTCTCTCTCTGTGTGTCTCTCTCTGTCCTCTGTCTCTGTCTCTCTGTCTCTCTGTCTCTTTCTTTCTGTCTCTCTCTCTGTCTCTCTCTCTCTCTCTCTCCTGTTGCCTCAGCTAAACATTCCTTGTAGCCTTCTGAATGTGCTTGTGTGTGCATCAAGTAGATATCTGCATGCAGGTATACACATGCATCTACACACACTACACCAAGAACCCTTTATATTTAATTCAATGGCTAAAGCCTGTCTGGTTTTGTACTGTGGATATCCATCTTCTGGCTCCAGAAGATTTTAAAGAACTCCATTGTGATTATAAGCCTCACTTTTCATTCTTTATTTTTGACATAAGAAAAGGATGTGAATTGTGGAATAAAACTGAAATCTTTAAACAGAGAGTGTGTGTAGTGTGGTATGTGTGGCATGTATAGTATGTCTGTGTGTAGTGTGTGTGGTTCATGCACATGCACTTGTACGTCTATGTGAATGCATATATGTTTTGTGAGTGCAGTGCTTGTGGAACTCACTTACTCCTTGAGTCCATTTTTATTAGCTCATCACTGTTTAGTGAAGGCCTACTATGGGTAGCAGAGAGAATGATGATTTATACAGATGAGGTTCTGACCCTGATGCAGGTGACAGGCTGATGAAAATTAGATTAATTACATGTTTCTGGGCACTGGTGGGAATCAGCAGGGTGCAGTGAAGCTAATAGAGGCATGCTTGAATTGGCCTAGAGAAATTTGTTCATGGAATTGAGGGGACCTGGCTTACAGAGCAGAAGAGATAGATTGAAATCACTGCCATGGACAGAGCAGCTCCCCCACCCCACCCCAACCCCCACACTGAACCCCCAGAAAGGCATTCAAGGGTCATGAACAGAAAAAAGTAAAAACAACTCTACAGCCTGCT